>CM053982.1:660997-803497 GCA_028641955.1 Protonibea diacanthus | reverse complement strand
GTCAGGACCAGGAGAACAAAGGTGAAGATGTAAACTGGTGGAAACCCTGACAAAGAACCAGAATCATGACATCAGATCACAGATCAGCATCAGGACTGTAACGTTCTTCTTAACATTCTTCAAGAACTTAACCTGTGCAGCTTTTCAATTCATCTTGACCCTGATCAGTCCAGACAGATGGAGAACATTTACCTCTTGGACTCACTTTCTCCACCAGCAACTCTGAGACAGTGAGAGTCAGCAGACGGCTCTCAGAGGAGAAGTTATGAGAAGAAACGTAGACATGATAGACACAGCTGTAGTTTCCTTGATGGACGGGATCTGCAGCAGGAAACAGGAAGTGGGCGGAGTGATTGACAGCTGGCTGGGTGTAGTTGTGTGCTGTGGTGGAGGTGATGGTGAGCAGGAAGGAGCCTCCTGGGTACTGTGGCTGGATGGAGCAGCTGATGGTGAAGTTGCAGCCTCTGGTCACCTGAAACACCTCCTGCTGGTCCTTGGAGACCTCGTCCATAGAGGACACAGAGATGTTTGGCTGAACCAGCAGGTCTGTGAACACAGAAGAGGGTGAAACTGTTGGCTACCAGAAACAAACATCCTTCATGCTATGAGAGATATCACTGAAGCTGAACGAATACAACATGTCACAATAAAGAAAGAAGCACACGTTGCTCCAGGTGTGTCCTGTCAGGTGAAGGTCAGCAGTCTACAAGACCAGCTCTTCACCTTTAGGATGTTCTTGTCCTGGATAACTTTACAGTTCAGTCCAATGGAAACCACTGACTGTCAGTGAGACAGAGGAAGGAACACACTGGAAACATTACTGTCAGAGATGACATCACTGATGGACTTACCTGAGCAGGTGAGATTGAAGATGGAAGAAGTCAACCATGGTCTTACACAGTCCTTCAGAGCAGATCCAGACCAAACACAGTCAGATATGATCATCCACACAGATCTGTCTGAGGACTCCACTGTCCTTTCTATAGACACAGCAGAGCCACAGTCCAGATCTCTGCAGACAACAGCTGCTTCCTTCAGAGTCCAGCGAAAGCCATCCAGTGGTCTCCAGTCACCCAGTTTGACCTCCAGTGTTCCTGCACAGCGACTGTCTCCTCCCACCAACCTGACAGGTTCTGAACAGAAACAAGAGAGTCATCAGTCAGAGAACAAAGTGAGTTTCATCAGAGCAGAAATGAACCAAATCAAAGCTGCAGCTCCTCTTCTACCTGAGCAGGTGAGTCCAACAGCTTTTCCAGGTGAGCAGGTGTTTCTAGTTGATCCTGAGCTTCTACAGTCAGGAGAGCAGACTCATGGCCTCCACACTGGAACTCTTTGGTCCATGTTGGAGCCTCCACTTCTCCATAGAGTCCCTGAGGACTGGAAGGAGCCCCACAGCCGAAGCCCCCTACAGACCACCTCTGCATCCTGCTGGTCAAAGTCAGCCACACACTGAGGACCACCGCTGGTCAGACTGGGTCAGACTTCACCTCCAGTCTGCCTCGAACACAGACTAGTCCTATCCAGCAGCCTGACAGAGTCTGCAGAGAGAGAATCATCACTTTATTGAAGGTGTTTGATCACAATAATTCAGAGAAGGTCTGTAAATAACAGTGTTTTCTACATGGGTCTCTGATTGCCCTCTCAGATATCGCCACATGGATAAAGGCACACCACCTCCAGCTGACTCCCTCTAAAACTCCCAACCAAACCTACAATACACCATGACATCAACAACACTGACTCCCTATGCCAGGGTGGTGAGAAACTCTCCAATCATCTCTCCTCAGTTGCCTGGTTGAGTCATTTTGCACTTCACAACATCAGAAAATCAAGCTCACTGACTCAACGGCTACTCCACTCCTGACACAAGCTGTAGTCATCTCAAGCACAATTACTGCAATGCCCTCCTGATGGGCCTCCCAGCCTGACAGTGAAATCCCTTCAGATGATCCAGAACGTATGGTTCACCTGGTCTACAACCAACCCAAAGGGTCACATGTCACCCCATGCTCATCAAACTCCACTGGCTGCCCGGAGACGCCAGCCATAAATTCAAATCACTAATGCTCGCCGTCAAAGTAGTCTCCGGTTCTGCACCTACCCATGACACCTGGCTCTGCCACCTGTTCGCTCAGGGCAATCCACACTTTTCCTCTGTCAGCTAAATGACCAAATATAAATGTAGATTACTGATGGACTTACCTGGAACAGGTGAGATTAAAGGTGGAGGTAGACACCATGGTTCTACACAGTCCTTCAGAGCAGATCCAGACTAGAAGACAGCAGATTTGATCTCACACAGATCTGCTCCACGGGCTCCACTGTCCATTGTATAGACACAGCAGAGCCACAGTCCAGATCTCTGCAGACAGCAGCTGCTTCCCCTTCTTGTGGTCCAGTCATAGCTAGACACCGGCCCACTCTTCAGTTTCACTCCAGTGTTCCTGCACAGCGACTGTCTCCTCCCACCAACCTGACATCTTCTGAACAGAAACAAGAGAGTCATCAGTGAGTCCAGAAAAAGTCACTTTCTCTCATGTAGTTCAACATTTATAGATTTTCTACATACCCGCAGATCGTGGACTTCTTCTGCCCCAAAACCTGATTTAGAAAAGTAGAAAATAAACATCAAATGCTGCAGTCGACACAGCTTCTGGAAGAGCCCCAACAAGAAGTGCTGGTGACTCATGTCATGACAACATGAAGATACTACCCAGAATTCAGAATATATGGAGGTGTTCTGTCAAACAAACTCATCTAAAAATGGTATGGACCGACTTTAAACTGCTCTTCAGCCTCAAATGCTTAAGAACAGTCAACATGTTGCTGATAACATTTGAAATCCTGCAATAGTCAGCTGTCTCTGTATCCTCAAGGAAGCTTAGGGCCTGCTGAACCTGGAATCTAAGGTAGATTCTTCCCAAGGCCTTGCCCACTGCAGCTATCATCCTGCCCACCATTCCCATCCACCAATCCCTGTTCATGTTTCATATCCAGTTCTTTAGCTCATCTCACTCTTGATGCTGTGGTCCTTGCTCATTAATGTAACTTTCATGGGAAATCCTCATTTGGTCTGAGGAAGTCATTTCAATACACAACGTGTCTTATTACATGGATGCTCAAACCTGTCTATGACCTTACAGTGACACATGAAGGATACAGATGAAAGCATTTGGCTACATTTTAGCAACAATGACTGCTGCGTTTACAGATCCATACAGATGAACAGCAACAGTCACCTTTCAGGTTCTGTCTGAGTCCTACCTGAGCTCCAGACCAACACCAGGAGAACCATCAACATGTGATCCATGTCCAGCATCATCAGAACCAGACCTTCACCGTCTGTTGTTGGTTTGTGTCTGTCACTGTGCTGTCAGTCAGAGAGGACAAACACAAACTGAGATCAGATACTTTAAAGTACTGGTTCCTGAATGGTGGCTCGTGGTCCACCTTTGGGCTGATACATGTGTGTCAAAGACATGGAAGACTGCAGAGGCTGTTCTGTTTTGTTCAGCATGTGGTATTTTATGTTACCTCACAGTACGTTTGAATTCCCCTCTGATGCATGGAGAAAGCCTGAGCTGTATTGTATGATGTATTGTCTTACATGCTCTTCAAAGTGTACATGTGAAGCTGCAGTGTTTCCCTAAACTGGCAGTGTATGATAACTGTTTCCTGTTCATGACAACTGTACTGAGGGTGTTACCCTCTGCTCATCGAGCAGCCCACATTACATTCAAACCTCTAATACTCACTAGTACTATTACTGACTAGTATTACTATTACTGACTAGTATACTAACTATTAAAGTAGTGTCCAGGTCTTGAACGTCCTCATACAGAATATGTTACCTCCTCCAACCCGGCAGATGTTTGTTATTTCAAGTATACTCTGTGTACTTTGCTCCTTGTTTGTTACTAATGCCTGTTGTTAACTCCAGTTAAACATGAAAAATAGTTCACGTACTCAAAAATACTCAAAAATACTCAAAGATCATTTCTATGTCAAAGTCAAAAACAAAAGCAAAAAAGTGACTCTGGTAAAAAATAACTGACAGCATGTGTTTCTGTTTCTGGAGATATCATGTAAAGTTTGTAAAGACAAACGTACCTGGAGGTCTGCAGTGTCATTGTTATAGCAGCAGCAGAAGTGAAAATGATCCCCTCATTTGAATTTTAATCATTTTAAATTCCAAACTTAATCCACATATTGAACACGCCTGAAAGAAACTTCTCTCACTGCTCCACTGGGACCTCCTCCTCCAAACAGGAGGTGGGTCCCACCTTCTTCTCTGGAAGTTTGTGGAAAGAAATTGTAGACAGCAACTAATATTGTTATGGTTGTTGCTATGATCATGGTGATATTATTACGGAGGTGGGGGGTCGGACCCCCTTGAATGTGACTTGGACCCTCCCAAATGGGACTAAAATGACACTTTAGGGGGGTCCTGAAATAATTGATATATTATTAGGAATTCAGTGCATTTCAGGAAGCAAACAGTCACAAACTTGGGTTTTAAGATGGACAGTGATTTTAAACTCGACCAGCAAATTGGTGCAATAGTGAAGTCCAGCTTTTTTCATCTCAGGCAGCTGGCAAAGGTGAAGCCTTTCATTGCACAAGCACTTTGAAACAGTAATCCATGCCTTCATTGCGTCACGGCTGGATTACTGTAACACACTTTATCTTTATCTAGTCAGCCAGTCCTCCCTCGCACGTCTCCGGTTATTTCAAAAATGCTGTCGCTCGCCTCCTGACTGGAACACGTAAGAGGGAGCACATTACTCCCATTTTAGCCTCTCTCCACTGGCTGCCTGTGCATTTTAGAGTCCATTTCAAGATTCTTTTATTTGTTTTTAAATCTTTAAATGGTCTCGCCCCGCCTTACCTCTCTGAGCTGCTCCATCCATACAGTCCTGCCCGGTGCCTCAGGTCAGCTGACCAGCTGCTCCTGGAGGTACCAAGGGCTAAACGGAGGCTCAGAGGGGACAGAGCCTTTTCCACCGCCGGTCCTAAACTATGGAATGACCTCCCTCTACACATTAGACAAGCCCCTTCTCCGTCCATTTTTAAAACGCGTCTTAAAACCCATTTTTATTCTTTGGCTTTTAACCCAGCACGAGTCTGTTTCTGTTTTATTATTATTTTAATACTGTTTATCATTTATTATTGTTTTTATATTGTCTCTTATGTTTTATGTCTTTTATTTCATGTACAGCACTTTGTGTCAGCCGTGGCTGTCTTTAAAGGGCTTTATAAATAAAGTTGAGTTGAGTTGATGACCTAGTATAGACAGTAATATAATTTAAGTCATTGTGTTTTATATTGTATTATTTCATATCTTCATTTAAATTTAAAATATCTTTGATATTTTTAGATACAGTCAATAAATAATGTGAACATGTTTCATAATGTGAAGATCTAAGTGAAAAAATACGTTTTTCCAGTGTTTTGAAATTGAGTCTATTACGTTTTTTTGATGCAAACTCTCCAGCTGTTGAAAACACCCGCTCACACGGCACAGATGA
This sequence comes from Protonibea diacanthus, assembly GCA_028641955.1. Lineage (NCBI taxonomy): Eukaryota > Metazoa > Chordata > Actinopteri > Sciaenidae > Protonibea > Protonibea diacanthus. The sequence goes on along the minus strand of CM053982.1, from coordinate 797,969 downwards.
GGCTGGAGTGCAGAGAAATTGTAAGGACAGGTGGAAGAGGTTTGGGTATGTTCATTTTTGGCTGTCCCAGTATCTCAGAGGATCCTGTGACCTGGGAATATGGCCCTCTGCCAGGTATCTCTGGACCTCCTGGATGGCATCAGCTGTAGCACTTTTGGTCTGCCTGCCCACTTCGTTGTCAAGGTGTTGCCAAAGTACATGACAAACAAATCGAGCTGAATAACATGCCTGAAGTGGAGACAGACAGCCGTTGTGAAGACGGTCCTGGCTGGGGCTCATTTGTGCGTCCGATCACAGACGCACATTCTGACCGCAGTCTAGTGACGGCCTCACTGCACTTGGAGGAACTGCAGAACCCGAGTGATTTAAACCTAACACACTTACTGACTCCAGACTGGAAGCAGTGTCTGTGACTCGACGCTTCGGGTGTTCATGTAGGTGTATGGCTGCCTGTGTGTGCAAGGTTGAAGCATTACGCTCTAGTGTAAGATAGAGCATTTTCATCATCGGGATGACCTTTGACCCTGACATTTGCCTCTCTTCAGACAACTCCACTGTAGCTTGATGGAAAGGAGCAAGCACAAGAAGTGCTTCTCCTATGTTGGTATACTCATCAGCTGTAAGTGGAGGCAAATCTGTTTTTAGAGAGGCCAGAGATACCCACACTGGTTCCCTCTCATCATGTAGCCTTGACAGCATTTCATATGTGCTGTTCCAGCGTGTTGGCACCTCATTGATAAGTTTCAGGGTTGGTCGTCCCATCTGTTGCTGCACTTGAGCAAGCTTCTCCTTGGCTGTAGTGCTTGATCTGAAGTATGTGACAGGCCCAGTCCTCCATCATGCCCCTTTTGACTTGGGCCAAATTGTCAGCAGTGTGACTTTGTGGAAAGTATTGCACTCCCAACACAGATGTACACAACTGCAAATTCTCATTAATGTAGTGACAGGTAAGAGCCAAGTAAGCCTCCATGTTCACAGATGTTCACATGTCTGCTGGTATACTCACTGCCACAGCTTGCTGTACTTCCATTTTCACTCGTTCCCGTTCCTCCTCATACTTCTTGGCCAACATTTGTTTGATGGTCTGAAAATTACACCAAGTCAAACCAAAATCAAATCAACATATTTAAATTAAAGATTAAATAAATTTGGATATATCAGATACTACTTTAGAAAATTTCCACACAAACCTTTCTGGTTGGCAAAACATATGAAGGCTCAAGGACCTGAACCAGTTCCCTGAACCCTTCACTCTCCACAATGCTGAGGGGCTGGCAGTCCTTCAGGATAAAGTTGAGCACAGCCTCATCCAGTATTTGCTTCCTGGAAGGTTGATGGTTAAAATGAAGTAAAGAATAAATTAAGAGGAATTAATTGTCAAAAAAGCAACTGTGAGTAAGTACAATGGCTGTATACCTGAGTTTATCCTGGGTGTATCTGGGACTTCATTTTCATGTTTGGCCCTATAATGCCTCAGCATTGAGGAGGTGGATTTGTTTAAATAAGACAGTTCAGTCGAACAAATGCGACATTTAACCTGCAGAAAATAATATAAATAGTAAACTAAGAGACTTTGAAATGAATTTGAATTCAGATAGATAAAGTGGAAACTCTGAGAGGAACAGGATGAAAGAACAAGAAATTAAAATAAATACCTTATTTTCCGATATGACATCAAAATGGTCCCACACGGTGGAAACCTTTCTTTTTCCCTGAGGCAGCTCCATAGTAGTCGATGATTGTGAACCGCAAAAGATCAAAGATTCTTTTGGCAGATGCATCCTGTTGACAGATGCGCTTCCTTATAAACACAGTGTGGCGCGTCAGTGCGAAGCAGTTCCCGTATCGTATCGTATTGTATCGTATCAGATCGGTCACGTGACTTTGGCAAAGCGATACGCGCACCGACACGAGGTGTTGCTCTATGAGCTCGACGCATGCGCCAACGCATCGGTGTTGCCGGACCCATCACTACTTGGGGGCAAAGGTGGCTCGCGGCTCTGGCGAGCTTTACAGCGCCCCTCTGCCCAGACCTCGCCGCTTCCAGGGGCCGTCGAACGAGTGCTCGCTGCGCCCTCTCCAGGGGGTTCGCCCCCGGGGACGGGGCACCATCGGTCCTGGCGCGACTGTCGACCGGGACGGACTGTCCTCAGTGTGCCCCAACCGCCTTGCATCGCCAAAGCGGGGACCGGCCCACATCAAAGGCATCAAAAGAGGTGCATTGTGCTAGCCTGGAAAATCCCATGCTGCCTTGCACGATCATTCCGATCCGAAAGACAGCACGGAAACCCGGGCCAAAACACTTGCCTGAGGTAGGGAGCCAATCAGAGAGCGGAGAGGGGTGGGAAGACGATGACATGTACTACTCGACAAACGGAAGCTTGTAGTTTGTTTGAGACTGTTTACGGATCCAATTCAACATGACATAACGCACGATGACAGTAATCGTCTGGTGCCATTGTTTAATCAGATTTTTGTTTTACCTTCTCTTTTCGCAGAGATCGGGAAAAATGACAGCTTTTCCTTCTCGTCGAATTTCTGTTGCTCTGAATACATCATCGGGTACAACTGACACGATTGGCTCTGGGCTACGTAACGCCAAATGATAGACATTCATAACGCCCAACGAACGGCCATGGGCAGTCGTTAACCACACCTCCCCTACGAGAAATTGAGTAGGTGGTTCCCAAACTATGGGTGCGGTCGAATAGTAAAAAACACTTTTCCTTGACCTCGATGGAAAACGTCACAAGGTCATAAGAAAGGTGTGAAGGAGAGGTGATAAGGAGTTAGGAGAAGTCGACTGCTCTGACTCTAGACTACGTCATGAAGCGACGGTGAATGTTATTGACGTGATCTGTGGTAAAACTACAAAGTCCAGAAGATGGACTACAAAACGCTCATCTGAGATACTTCCTAGATACTCCCCGCGCTCTGACCGTGTTGTTTCTTGCAGGAAATATAAACGTGGACAACCCGGTGAAAAATGTGACGTCACCATCAACGTCAGAGTTCAAATAATAAATGAATATTGTCCACCTGTCACAGAAGTCAGGTGAAGTGTTTGTTACCTGGTGTGGTCGCTCACCCTCCTGTCCACTCATATAGAAACATATTAGCAAGTTATGGCAGAGATATATGATTAATCAGCAACAGGAACTTCATGATGATCTGCAGGACGCTGGATGGCACAGTTCCAAACAGTTTGTACTGTGTGTGTGAACGCAGCTCCACAGTCAACAACAGAACACACTTCATGATCAACACATATGTTCATATTCACACGCTCTCTGCTGCAGGCTGCATCACTGTTTAAACACATTCATGTTTTCTAGTTGTGAATGACTGAACGGTGCATTGTTTTTCGTCGCTGCCGCTAGGAATTGTGGGGTGGCATCACCTCCTTTCCTTTCCTAAAGGATGCTCCGTGTATCCTATGCTAAAGGAGATAATAAAGGAAGCATTGAAGCTCCTTTCCTTCACACTCAGAGGATTCAAACAGCTCTCATCATGGCGGACACATTAACACTTCTGGGTCATGAGGCTGAAGTGGCCGCTTTACTGGCACGGCAAAAGTCGCTCTGGAAGAACAGGAAGAACAAATAAGGAAACGAAAGGAACAGCTTCAACTTGAAGCAGAAATAGCTGCATCTATGGCAAAAGTAAATGTCCTGAGAACCTCTGGATCAAGTGAGAGGAGTGCTTCTTCTAGGAAGCTGGATGACATGGAGTTTTATTTTGAAAGGAGACAGAACATTAAAGCTGCAAGCAGCATTGGACGGGCGCTCGCACCTCCGCGCCGTCGGGTGGGAGAAATGTCAGGGGGCACCGGCCTGACACCAGGCGGAAAATACACAAGCCTACGAAGCCTTCGTCTCTAAGTGAAATTTTGTCAATGGTGGAGGCTCTGTACAAGATTTTGTAGGTGGCGCTGTGGAGCCATCTTGGTCCGAGCGCCCATGAAACTTCCGGATTCTAAAAATTTCAGCATACTTTACTGCTTGAATTTCTTGTTTCGTGAGATTTCAAGTGCGTTTAGCCCCTAAAGAATGCCCCCAAAGAGGCACCAAGGAAAAAAACAGAAAGAAAAAAAAATCCTCAGGATACAATAGGGCTTTCGCTGCCCGAATAACATCAATGCTGGTGCAGCAGCAAAGTGTAGCATCACTGCCAAAAGGGAAAACAATAGAGCAAAGGGCCAACAATGGGGTGGACTGCCTTCACTACCTGGAGCAATACACCAGGGGGCAGCCACAACAGTTAATTAAAAGCTGTCACCATATGACTGATGGAAATGGATATGTTACAGCAAAGGCTTTGCTTCATGAACATTTTGGAAATGATCATGTGATTGCATCTGCTTACATGAATAAAATATTGTCATGGCCATCGATTAAATCAGAGGATGCAAAGGCTTTACAAGCATTCAGTCTGTCTGTTCCTACGTGGATGTTGTAATGCCATGAAAGATATATAGAATCTGTGTGATCTGAATACATCAGCAAGCATGCTTACTGTGATTAAGAAGCTACCGTACAAGCTTAGAGTGGCGTACAGCAGTTTGTGACATACAGGAAAGGTGTCGGCGCAGAGCTATGTTTGCTGATATTGTAACCTTCATTGAATGTCATGTGAAGACTGCTATGGACCCTGCATTTGGAGATGAATTTCCTGAAAACTAATGTTTGCTTTGGCTGCTTGTGCACTGGGGACATCAGCAGAGAGTGCAGGAAGCGTCTTTCTGCTCCAGTGCTTTGGAGCCTTTGGAGGTTATTAGGATGGAGGGCCATATGCTGCCAAGACAATGCTGGGTTGGACAGTAAACGGGCCACTTGGTGGGTGCAGTGATAGTTCTGAGCGTCAATCGGCAGTTACAGTCAACAGAATTTCAGCCATCACAGTTAACAAGCTCTGGAATAAGCAGTTTAAGGCAGACTTCCCAGAAAACAACCAGGATGAACTGCTGGGGATGTCAAGGCAGGATTCCAGATTCCTGGAAGTGGCTGAGAGATCTGTGAAGCTGGTGGATGGCCATTATAGCATTGCCTTACCTCTTAAAGAAAGAAATATCAGCATGCCTAACAACCGCATAATCGCTGAGCAACGTATTCTTAACCTGAAGAGGAGGTTTGTAAGGGAGTCATCATTTCATGAGGACTACATTGCATTCATGAATAACCTCAGAGGAAGTGGATTTGCAGAGAGAGTGCAGACACAGATTTGGAGCGCAGTGATTTGGAGGTTTGGTATATCCCTCATCATGGGGTATATCATCATTCAAAGAGGCCTCACTTAATGCACATCTTCTCCAAGGACCAGACCTTACAAGCACGTTAATTGGTGTCTTGACCAGGTTCAGAGAGGATCCTATTGTTCTGATGTCTGACATTGAGGCTATGTTCCACCAGGTTCAAGTACCAGAGGAAGATGCTGGCTTGTTACGTTTCCTATGGTGGCCGAATGGAGACTTTAGCCAGTGTATGGGGGAGTACAAGATGGTTGTCCATCTGTTTGGGGCTACGTCTTCCCCGAGCTGTGCTAATTTTGCTCTCCGGAGGTGCGCTGAAGATAACAAAGAGCTGTTCAGCCAGCAGGCGACTGAAACCATCATGCACAGCTTTTATGTTGATGACCTTCTTGCTTCAGTGGCCTCAGAACAAGAAGCTATGTGCCTGTATGAGGACCTAAGAATGTTGTGTGCTAAAGGAGGCTTCAATTTAACCAAGTGGTTCAGTAACAGTCGCTGTGTACTGGCAGCAATACTAGAGGAGGAGGTTAAGGATCTGGACCTGGACCAGGATATTTTACCACAGGTGACTTCAATGACCCACAGGTGACCTCAATGACCCACAGGTGTCCTCAATGACCCACAGGTGACTTCAACGACCCACAGGTGTCCTCAATGACCCACAGGTGACTTCAATGACCCACAGGTGACTTCAACGATCCACAGGTGACTTCAATGACCCACAGGTGACTTCAATGACCCACAGGTGACCTCAATGACCCACAGGTGTCCTCAATGACCCACAGGTGACCTCAATGACCCACAGGTGTCCTCAATGACCCACAGGTGACCTCAATGACCCACAGGTGTTCTCAATGACCCACAGGTGACCTCAATGACCCACAGGTGTTCTCAATGACCCACAGGTGTCCTCAGAGATGCACAGGATGGAGAGGTGTGTCCATGACACACATGTCTCTCAAGGCTTCAGTGGCTCCACAGAGGTAAATACCTGGGACTCCTCACCAGTCAGTCAGAACTGAAGAAGCCTCTTGAATGAGACGCCAAACACGATAACCTTTGACAGACACTCTGACTTGGAGACAAATTTTTACTGCTCAGTATTAAGATCAAAACATCAAATTAAAAACTTACATCTGGAGGATGCTATTAGAAGTGTAAAAAGGCAAAGAGCTGCTGGATCATCAGTGAATGACGTTACCTGTCAACAGGTGAGTCACATGACAGAGAGGCTGTGCAGTGTGTCTTTGTGCAGTAAAGATGTGGAGGGGTTCACCATCTGTCAAAGACTGCTCTCTGCTGTCTTCAGCCAATCAGAAGAAAGCTCTGTAACGAGGGACAAGCTGTAAACCAATCATGTGTGTCGGTGATGTTCAGGCCCTGCAGACAGCAGAGCATCAAACACAGACACTGCATGGGCTGAGGAACATTCAACAAGCATCAACCACTTCATCTCTGACTCCACTAATGACAGCTCAGACTGCACCACCACCACTCCACCTAAAGTATAAAGCCTCGTCAGTTCAGACGTGTCCAGTGTTGCTGGAGCTGTTAACAGGGCAGTAAACATGAAGCTAAACTTTTTGTTGTTGTCAAATTCAGATGTAAAACTAATGGTCATTTTCTCTGTGGATCAAATGATCGTTACGTCGTTATAACTGGGTTTGCTGAGTTTGTCTAAGATGTTTTGAGGCTCACATGAAGACAGGATGAGTCAACGACACACTGGATGGAGCGGGACTGTACTCCACCTGTCACACCTCAAGAAGCCGCTTGGACAAAATGTCTTCAAGAAACTAAGTCCAGTTTTCTCCGATAACCTTTGACAGATACTATAATGAAGTCTACTATGAACTCCTCTGTGAAGAATTAAAGCTGTCAGATAAATGGAGGCAAAACAAACCAACGCAGAACAGGACGAGCTTTATTCTTTATTCTTCTTTCATTTGGATGAAAAATAAAAAGAGCCCCCTCCACCCTGAAATTAAACACATTCTGGTTGATGTATGATGATAGTTTTATTGCCATAAACAGTGTAGGAAAAAAATCAACAAAAAGAAAAAAAAAAAGTTAAAACAGCCGTTTTTATTCTATAGTACAGTCAAGCAAATAAAACTGTTTATCAGCGACACAAATGTTCTCAAAGCGACCGAAAACCACCGACTGAAGCTTCAAATCCCGTTCACCTGATCCTCTACAGACACGATCCGGATCCTGATCCACACTGACGCACCTGAAAACATTCACCTGGACCAGGTTCAGTATGCACAGATACAGTTTGAACTACAAACAGAAGAGAGCACTTCACTGGACGAGAAGAATTTGGACTTCGTGGGTCAGAATCTTGTTTTTGTTTGTTTTTAATCAATGTTACAAAAAGGTGGCAGTCAGCTTCTACATGAACGGAAATCAACAAAACAGCAAAAAAAAAAAAAAAAAACCTTGTAATTTTCTTCTTTTCTGTTGGGGACACGACGCGTTAGTGCCACCGTCTGGTCAGGAGTATGTGGTGCTGATTTAAATGAATCAGGACTGCAATCAAAGACAGATGGAAGAAGGGAAGAGGTCGAGAACAGAAAGAGGTGAAGAAAAAAGGGGCAAAAGGAAGGGAAAATAAAATTAAGCATAACAGGGAAGAAAAACATTTTTTCACCGTCTCTTCTCCTTCCTCCCATTTCCCTTTTTATTCCCTTTCTTCCCTCTTTCACTCCTTCCCTCCATGATCGCTGTTCCCCCTCTTCGATCTCTCCTTTCCTGAACTCTGTGAAACGGCTCCTGATGGACAGTGACATGGTGACATAATGGATGAAAACTGGAAAGCATGAAAGAAGAAGAAGTGAAAGGACCAATCGAAGACACAACCGAGGAAAGAAGAGATCAAAGAGGAGGAAATTAAATGAAAAGTTTTTCTTTAAAGTCCCCATGCTAAAGTAGCAAACCGCTAATTAACTGCTGCTAACGGCTGGACCGGGCTGAGCCGGACCGGGCCGGGTTGGAGCACAGCCTCTGAGACCAACAGGGAATAACGTTACAGAGCCGAGGTGACTTACAGACTTTATGCTGGAAACACTGATCAGTAGCAGGAGAGCTAAAGCTAATATAATGAAGCTAACACAGCTAACACTGAGGATCCAGTTGGTTTGGAGCTAGTGCTAATGCAGCTAACTGCTAACATAAGGTAATGCTATGGACCTCACCAGTTTTGGGAAAAGGCTAACATAGCTAACTGACATTATACAAGTTCATGTAGATTTAGCCAGTTTTGAGATGTAGCTAATGTAGCTAACCGCTGACATTAGTTAGTCTGGATGTAAAGTTAGCATTAGCTAAGATTATGAACTTATCTCCATTAGTTTTACGTCCATGACAACTCTCACTCGGTAGGCTGCTGTATTCCCGGTGACACTGCGGGTCACTGAAAGGTTGACGCTGATGCTAGCTGCAATGCACTGGACTCGCTGCTGGTAACGAGGAGGCAACATGAGGACTTTAAAATTAGTTTCTGGTTATTAATCAAACAGCGCCACCTTCTGTTCAACCACAAAATCTAAAGAGGAAAAAGAAGCTCCTGTCTCGCTTTGATTCTTTTAAAAAAGATGAAAAAACAAACAAGAAGAAAGAGAAGAAAGACGCTTTCCTCCAGTTCAGGTGAAGTTTTCAGTGGATCAACGGACCAATCAGAGAAATGTTTGTTAACGACCTGCATTCAGTGTGGACGTCTCGTTCCTAAACCTGACAACTCTTCAACCAATCAGAGGAGCCTGGACTGTAAGGCCACGCCCCTCACTTGCTGCCTCCTGTTGATTAAACTGTGCTGCGTTCAGGGTGTGTGGGACAAAACAAAGAGAATCCATGAACGTAGCTTATTTTTGCTGGCTTTGGTTTTCCAGGAGAAGAGAAGTGATCTTTCTTCTTCATCATCATTTTTTTCGGGGGCGAGAAAAGCAGAAACTGAATTATTGATCGTAATTCGTTCATCTACAGCCGTTTGAGTACCTGAACTCATTAGCATTTGGCCAAATGGAGGAAAATCCCACAGACAGTGAACGCAACACCCAGAGGCGTCACCTGAACATGCCATTCTACCAGCAGTGCATCATGGGAACAGAAATCAGAACATTCTCACTCTCTGGCTTCAGGTGTCGGCCTGTTGGGGGGGCGGAGCTTGTCGAGGCGCAGAAGTCTGTCCTGACGCAGATTAAGCCCCGCCCATTCGTGGTGACAAGCGAAATAAAAACAAACACCGAGAACACGAAGAGACCCTTTGATCAAAGTCACCACGACAACGAGCGACGGCAAACAAACAAACGAAGACTCCGTCTTTCACTCAACCAATCAAAACGAGGGGGCGTGGCTTCAGCGGAACGACTACAAAATACAAAAAAATGACTACAGGCTCAACCTCCGGCCTCTGTTGGAGCAAACGGTGGGGAAATGGTTGACGCGGTGGGCGGGGCTACAGGGAGCGGTGGGCGGGGCATGAGGCAGGTATGACATCACAGTAAGCAGAGGTGGAAGTGACGGGGGCGAGGGGCGGGGCAGAGAAACCCAACGTTTGGACATGCATTCACAAGCTGCTCGTTGTGTTTGTGTTTACAGGTGTAATTTTCATCAGTGTGTTTCACTTTTATTCCGACTAAGAATAAATATTCTGAACTCAAACAGGAAGAAGACGAAGAAGACGAAGAAGAAGAAGAAGAAGAAGGAGGAGGAGAAGAAGGAGAAGAAGAAGAAGGAGAAGAAGGAGAAGAAGAAGAAGGAGAAGAAGGAGAAGAAGAAGAAGGAGAAGAAGAAGGAGAAGAAGAAGAAGGAGAAGGAGAAGAAGGAGGAGAAGAAGAAGGAGAAGAAGAAGAAGGAGAAGAAGGAGAAGAAGAAGAAGGAGTAAGAAGCAGAAGAAGAAGGAGTGAGAAGAAGGAGAAGAAGAAGAAGGAGAAGGAGAAGAAGGAGGAGAAGAAGAAGGAGAAGGAGAAGGAAGGAGGAGAAGAAGAAGGAGAAGAAGGAGGAGAAGAAGAAGGAGAAGAAGAAGGAGAAGAAGGAGAAGAAGAAGAAGAGGGCGGCGTCCGTCTGTCCAGCCAGCCGCTGTCTGTCAGGAAGGAATGCTAACTGTGGCGCTTAACTCATCCCGCTGGCGTTTGTTTTTGTGCTTTCCTTGTTAAAGTTCCCTATCTGTTCACCGTCCCCCCTCCCCTCCCCTCCTCCCTCCCTCCCTCCCTCCTCCTCCTCCCCTCCCCTCCTCCTCCCCTCCCCTCCTCCCCCCTCCCTCCCCCACCCGGCCCTCACGGCCTTCAGTCTCTTAAGGTTTTTCCTTGGGGATCACCTCCTCTCGTGGCTTGGCTCCACCAAAGATGGCAGAGTTCGGGTTGGCGACCTGGTTGAGCGGCTCAGAGACGGTCCGAGGCTTCAGCTGCAGGCGAGGCCGCTGTGCACGCTCCTCTGTACGACACAGACAGACAGACAAAGGTCAACGTGCTGAAGGTGTTCACAACTTCAAGCACAGCAGACAGTCAGGCATCGTAGAAAGTGTGTGCGGTGTTTGGAGGTGTGTTGGAGAACAGTCAATGACGCTACAAACATTATGAGGACTCATCGAACCTCCTGACTGACTACTAGACCTACGTGGAACACGAGAACCTTCCACAGCAACCTGTAGAACCTCCTAAAGGACCTCCTAAACTCTTATGGTAATGCGTAACCAACAACCAACAGGAAGGCCCGGTACAACCTCCTGAAGTACAAAGACACTTTAGGTGACCTGTTGAACCTCTTTACCACTAAAACTTGAAAAGGACATCTCCTGAATGTCCACCAGAACAACTCTTGCATTTCTTAGTTACAAAAAGGATCTCTGACCTCCTCAACAACACGTCACTCCAAAAACTCCCCATTAATGTCACCAACCTCTGAAATGCCCCTGAAAGCTCCTGGAGGCTAGAACCTAGAACCTCCACAACGACCATGCAAACTGCAGTACTGCATACACTCCTCAGGTGTTGCTCCAGAGTTTCCCATGTGAGACCAACCGCCAGCTGGACTCCTAAAATCCCCTGAAGACCCCCCCCTGCTCCTCCTCAGTGGACCCCTAAAACCTCAAACAGACTTCCTGACAGTCCAGCAGAACCTCCTAAATGACCACTGGAACCTCCTGAAACAGGCCTCGAATCTCAGTTATCCTCAACAGCCTGTGTCCAATTTAACGCCCACCAGCAGAGCCTCTGACATCCTGGAACTGAAACAAACCTCCTGTAGTAGTACAGAACCTCCTCAATGACCACGAGACCCACTGAAACCTCTTCAAACAGTCCTGACAGCTGTTTTAATCGTCCAGACTGATTCATGGAGTGTCAGTGAACTTCAGGTTAACGTGAGGGAGCAGAGCAGCAGGATCAGACTGGTGGACACAGCAGAATGTTGTTGAGTCTCGGACAGGAAGTTGTGTCACCTTCAGACGGTTCCCTGAAGTCTGTCGTTCCTCCGCGGGGGGGTCCGTCTCTGAAGCGACCAGGTCCTGCACCTCCCCCCCTTCTGTCACCGGGGCGACCGCCACCGCCGCCTCGACTCCGCCCTCCCATGAAGTCATCATCTCTAAATCCTGCAGAGGCAGACAGACAGGCAGACAGACAGGTGAGTCAGCAGACAGGTGAGTCAGGTCTTCTGCAGCATCTGGAGCCTGTAAAGTGACCAATGAGCATGAGATGGTGACGGGCATGATGGGACAAAATAAAACAGGACACGGTCCAGCAGCTTCGGGGGTCAGAGGTCAACAGCGTAGAGTCTGTTACATCTCAGATTAGTTTGGTCGTTTAGTTTTCACTTCATGTTTTAGCTTAGCATAGTTAGCTCGTGAGGCAGCCTGTGTATTTTCCAGCCCAGCTGACACACAGCGGCTGTCTGTGAAGTAACTCTGTCCCTTCGCAGACGGCGGTGTTTGTGAACTGAGCCACGTTACTTAAAACACATCTGTGCCATCGTGAACGCTTTCACCACACATGAAATCAGTGGCTGCACTCTGAGCCTGACGCTCTGACGGGAATCAAACGTGGTACAGCAGGCGGTTAAAGTGACCAGAGGCACCAACATGCGAGCAGAAAACAGCCGTTTGAACTTCCTTTCTTATTTCAGAGCTGAAACGAGTTCACCTTCTGATTCTGAAGATTTCTGCCGATCAGCTCGTTTATTAATTATCTTTAATTGACGTGCAGAGAAGAACCTGAACAACCATGAACACCGACTGTGATCGCCCTCAGACAACAGCGCCACCTGTCAGCCGGCCAGCTGACTAACAGCATATTAATGAGCTTAGAGTGTGACTGAACACACTGATGTTTAGTTTGTCACTTCAGGGACACCATCCTGCCTGCAGCCCAGCACTGTTCTGATTGGTCGGCTCCTGTCCAACCTGAGCTGCTGAACTCTCTGTCCGCACCTCCTCCTGGCTGGTCGTAGTCATCACGGGAGTCCCGTCCTCCTCCTCCTCTGGAACCTCCTCGAGGACCTCCTCGTCCTGCAGAGGACAGGGGGGAGTTTAACATGGAGAGGAGGAGACAAGGGGGGAAGGAGAGAGAGAGGAGGGGAGGGAGGAGAGGAAAGAGAAGTGGGCTGCGGCAGCGCCTCCTTCTGGAAGGAGCAGGAAGAACAGCACTGAAGAGGCGGAGCGTGTTAGTCGTCCAATCAGAGAGGAGAAGAAACAGACTGAAGGAGGTGAATTCTTAAAGTTAGGGTCAGCCTGAGGCGATCAGGTGACCTCACCTGTTACCTGTCTGTCTGGACCAGGAGCAAAAGAAAGGGGAGGGGCTGTGGAGGTGAGGATGAGGTGATGAAAGGACGAAGGTCCAACACTAACACTGACTGACGAGGTTAACGCTCAGACTTGGAGGAGAGACCCCAGAAGAACACACACACACACACACACACACACACACACACACACACACACACACACACACACACACACACCTACATACCAGATTAGTGATCTACTTCCTGTTTTGGCGTCCTACCTCTAGCGTCATCTTTCCTGTAGCCGAAGGCTCCGCCCCCTCGCTCTTGCTTCCGCCCCTCTGCGATGTCGACCCTCAGTGATCTCTGCTCGAGCAGCTGCAGGAGGTCAGAGGTCAACTTTAGACGTGGGGCTGGGCGACATGGACCGACATGGACTCCAAAATCTTTAGCTGAATGGCGATACTCGATATATATCGATATTTTTTCCGTGGCTGTCTTGTCTGTTATTAACGGCCCGCCGGTAAATCACACTCTCACCACTCGTACTACAAATCCCACAATGCACTGCAACAGCTGACACACAGACCTGTGCAGCAGCTCTAAGCCCGCTGCTTCAGTTGTTCACTGACACACTAATCCGTGTCTTTTCAGACTCTGGAGATCAAATCTCAAGACTTTTTCTGGACTTATCGCAGACTCGGAGTGTATAGTCATTTAACGCAGAATAAACTATATCGATACAAACGATATGGTCTCGTGCTATATCGCGTTTGAAAATGTATCAATACAGATTAAAATATCGATTATCGCCCAGCTGTAACTCAGACCCAACGTTCATCGAGAGCTGACGATGATCCCGTCAGACCGGACAAAGTGCGACGAGGTTGAAACTGCGACCGTCTTCTTCGAGCGCTGCTGCAGTTTTGACCTCTTCACACGTTGTCGGGTCGACTCGGCGTCCACAAACAGCAAAGAATAAAAACCATCGGATACTCACGGCGCCGTCGTACGTCAACGCTTCTTTTAGAGATTCCAAGTCTTCAAACTCGACATAACAAAAACCTGAAACAGACACAAAGACACATTCAAATACTGAAAAGTTAACAACACAAACGCAGCTCAGTTTGCTTCAGTTCCTGTAACGTCAGCCGCCAAACACCCGGGCTGAAGGTGGAACACGACCATCTGCACATGCTCAGTACGGATCAGGCACGTGTGAGGGAAGTTCATGAGCTGGAGCTCAAGCGAGTGTTTCAATCCGGGAAACTCGAGTTTAAGTTGGCAGTCCTGACACACGATTCAATAGTCACATGACTAATTATACCAACTGATAGGGATGTTTCATATTTACAGACATTTACATAAAACATATACAATATAAACATGATTAACTCAAAAATAAACCTTCAGCCAAACTTCCTGGAACTGTTCTTAAGACGTCACGCCGTCGAGGATCTCTTTGCTCAGCTAGCATCCGTTTTAATCTCATCGCAGACTCGATCAAAGAGCTTCAAGTCTGTGCACGCTGCTGTTCAATGAGATGTCTCTGCCATAAATGCTTACTTCAGGTTTTGTGACAATGTATGGCACACGCGTGTTTTTCACAATTTATTAAGTAATGGCAACCCATCGTTACGAAGCCGAAACTTCAGCTACGACAACCTGAGAGCGAGCCGGACGCTGCTGATGGATAAAACAAACACCAAACTAGTCATGTGACTTTGACACGTCAGTTTTAAAGGAAACCTCTGAATGAGACAGTAACGATGAGCCCGGTCAACACAGGAGAAAATATCCGACAACCTTCCTGAGTCCATGAGTGTGTTCACACTGTCAGTTATCCACTCTGCAAGAGAAACAACAACGTCCTCTGACCTTTGAACTTGTCTGTATCTTTGTCTCTGACCAATCGGACGCTGCGGATGTTGAGCTCTTTGAAGATGATGTCGATGTCTCCCTGCACCGTGTTGAATGGCAGGTTTCCCACGAACGCCGTGAACGGGGGCTCCGACGGCAGCTCCTTCTGCTTCCTGGGGCCTCCGGAGCCGCCACTGCCTCCACGGGGCCTGATGGGGACACACAGAGAGCATCATGGGATACGGAGTACAGATCTGTATAGTGTTATTCCTGTAAACCTGCCCAGACATAACCGCCCTGAACTACAGTGTGACGTCACATTCAGCCCAAACTTCCCCAGAGTCCAAATCTAAAACACGCTCTGATGCTTTTACTCCAGTTTCTGGACCAGCGATGACAAACTGGTGACCTGGTTTTTGTTCACAGACCATCTCTGACGGACCTTCTTCCTCTCGGCCTTCATTGTTCTGCAGTTTGAGGTGTTTTTTCTTTTTTTCAGCTGATTTAACAAGTTAGTCGTGTCAACATCCAGGAACTCATTTATTCCATTCTGGAGCGCTTCATTTGACACACAGTGACGTTTTCCATGAGCGGTGCTGCAGTTAAACAGCTGATCTTGTTTATTTAATTTGTTTATTGTGATTAATATTAATTTGAAACATTAATATCGACTGTACAGCTCTGATGCTCAGACGCTCTGTGAGAACCTGCAAGTTTGGTGATGTTAGTTTCTGCCACCCTCTCACTTCACCCTCCTTGAAAGACAAACTACAGGAGCTGAGGAGGTTTTTTTAGACACGACAAAAGGCTGAGAAACGTTGATCTGCATCCAGAGTTAAGTTTGTCTGTTGTGGGCTACTGTAGAAACATGGAGGTTCAATGTGACCTAACAAAAACATGACTCTTATTTCAGGTGGTTAAACACTGATGAAAACAGAGTGAGGTCAACGGCTGACAACTGTAGCTGCTGAAGAGGACGCTGACGGAGGAAGGTGAGGGCTGATGTTGTGCCAGAACCGGAGCCGGATTGGACTGGAGTATCATGGGTCACGTCAACCGCTAAACTCATTTGGAAAGCTACAAATAACACATCCACTCATAATGTTTTGCTAGTGTTAACGTTAGCAAGCACCAAGCTAAGATTAGCCAGCAAACAAAGTAACCTGCAAACGGCGACACGGACACTTTACAGCCAGATCAGCCCGAGAGTCTGAACGATGTTTCCACTCAGGACAGGATCAAAACACAGGATCAGCTGAAACCACCAAAATATCCTACGTGTTTGTTAGCTTTGAGTTTGGACCCTGTGCTGGAGTGGGAGCTCTTTGTTGACGTCAGCGGACTCGAGTAAATCTGGTAGTATCTAGTCTCTGTGACATCTCCACAGACTGTCTAAAACCTGGACGTAGTCTCTTTGACGTCCCCACAGACTGTCTAAAACTGGACGTAGTCTCTGTGACATCTCCACAGACTGTCTAAAACCTGGACGTAGTCTCTGTGACGTCTCCACAGACTGTCTAAAACCTGGACGTAGTCTCTGTGACGTCTCCACAGACTGTCTAAAACTGGACACAGTCTCTGTGACGTCCCCACAGACTGTCTAAAACCTGGACGTAGTCTCTGTGACGTCCCCACAGACTGTCTAAAACCTGGACGTAGTCTCTGTGACATCTCCACAGACTGTCTAAAACTGGACGTAGTCTCTGTGACGTCCCCACAGACTGTCTAAAACTGGACGTAGTCTCTGTGACATCTCCACAGACTGTCTAAAACCTGGACGTAGTCTCTGTGACGTCCCCACTGACTGTCTAAAACTGGACGTAGTCTCTGTGACGTCCCCGCAGACTGTCTAAAACTGGACGTAGTCTCCGTGACGTCTTTGACTTGTCTTTCCTGCTCAGTGTGTTATGTGATTTTTCGGTGTTGGTCATGAAGCTTTAATGAGGCTCAAACGGTTTTTAAATGTTTTCAGTCTTAAATCAATCAGCAGTCGCCTCGGACGCTCTCAGTCCTGATTGGTGATATTTAATGAATCAGATCAATCACTCATTAATCAGTGGAGGTGTATTAATTGGATTCCGGGCTCTGTTGGAGCAGAAATAAACAACAACAGAGCCGTGGACCCAAAAATCCTGATTTTCAGTGTAGATCTAATAATCAGTGAATAAACACATAACAGAGCGGCAGCTGAGCCCACATCAGTCACGTGTATCGAAACAAATCAATAAGCAATAGTTCAGATCGATAGCAGCCTCATGTTTGTACGTGGATGAATCCGCAGCTGCGAACACATGATGCAGCCATGCGGGCAGCCTGCAGCTGCGGCTCCGCCACAGCCTCCGCCTGCTGCGGCCTCCTGTCGCGCACCGTCCCCGCTCCATGTTTACAGACATCAACACTAAAATCACGTTAACGTTATTTCACGGCACGTTTCCGGCTCGATCCCCGCCACATGGGTCCGTTTGTTTCGTTAGCTTCATGCTAACAGTTAGCCTGTTTGCTCCCGGGAGCCGCGGTGTTTCCCAGCCGCTCCACGCGGGCCCCCGCTCACTACGGCCCCGTGTGGCTCAACAAGCGCGGCGCGGGACGAGCTCCGCGGCCTGGTCACCCTGCACCACGGGCTCGGGCCAGACAGCGGCGGGAAACACAGCGACGGCCCGGCGGAGGTTTGTGTTTGAGGCAAACGGCGGTGCCGCCGCGCGGAGCGGAGACTCACCCTCTGCCGCCACCGAAGCTGCCGTAGGACCGGTCCCGCTCGTCGTAGCTATCGAAGTCCGCCATTACTGCTGCTGTGTGTCGGAGGAGGAGGTCCTACACGTCACACACTGAGCGGGTTTAGCTGTCCGCGCGGCGCCTGACCGGGAACACCGAGCACGGGCAAAATATTTTATTGTTCATTTCATTTCATGAATACAGAGGTACACAGAAATCCAACATATGTGGACAAGAGTAGTCCATAATGATTAAACAATGTAGAATGCCACAGAGACTGCGTCTAGGTTTTAGACAGTCTGCAGGGACGTCACGGAGACTACGTCCAGGTTTTAGACAGTCTGCGGGGACGTCACGGAGACTACGTCCAGGTTTTAGACAGTCTGAGGGGACGTCACGGAGACTACGTCCAGGTTTTAGACAGTCTGAGGGGATGTCACAAACATGGCAGTTCAACATGGACTAACTGTTCCAAAGAACACAAAGATTTTCATTTTCAGGTGATTTTATACTAAAAAAAAGCTGTTAAATCTTTAAATGTTTCTTTTCATGAACAGAAAGCATCTACATAGAGGCAAACAGAATTTGAAAATATCTGTGAGAATTTTTAAATCAATCATAATAAAGTTTTGTTTTGTCAGGTGACACTAATGAGACAACTAAAAGGGAAACAAGCAGCAGAAGGCTCAAAGCGTCAGTTTGATCTCTGCAGTGTTGAAACTGAACACGAGGGGGGGCTGCAGACTGCCAATCATCATATACAACAAAGAAAATGTGACAAAGGTATGTGCTGTTTACTGGTTTGCATGAAATGGACTCAAACTTACCAAACTAATTTGAATTAAGAAAGAAACGTGAGGCGGTCTGACTTCAGAGCAGCGTACAGATTTATACAAATGTCATGTGAAGCTGCTCGTTTGATTGTTTGATGTCCAATCACCATTCCAGATAAATCTACATGCAATTAAATAAAAACAGAACATAGAGCTGTTGATAAATGTTTTTATTTGTCACAGGAGGTGTACGTTCTATTAATTATTAGTCTAAACTGTTCATGATACTGCAGAGGTATCGTGGAGGTTGTCCAGGTTGACATCATATTCAGCCACAAGATATTTTTGTTTATAAGACATACAACTATAAACGTATAAAAATATAAAGGTCTGTCCAGGGTAAAATGATATTCTATGTACTCGGTTACAGAGGTGAGTTTATAAATGAATGATCAGTCAGAGAGCTTTTATAGAGCATCAGGTCCAAACTGAGAGCTGCACCAAAACAACAGCAAACTACACGCTCATGGAGAACATTCAAAGTGTTCGTCCACCAACATTTAACAGTATTATGATAGCTGAACAGACTCTCAGCCGAGAACATCCTTAAGACGTCGTGAAGGTCTCAGGCAGTCTTTGAAGAGATCTTACTGGCCTCATTTAGCTACTTTTTGTGACCTCTGAGATTCTGAATGTCTCAAATTCGGGCTCTTGTAAAGTTCTTGTATTCTTCCTATAAATCACGTGCAGGTCTAGTATGTCAAGGATGCAGGACGTTGTTGAGTTGTTGGAAAGCTCTCGCTCAAAGGTCTTGTTTACTTTCAGAGCCCTCGTAGTGATCAGCAGAAGTCTCGGAGGACACGACAGTAACGCTTGATTCTGTGGATAAGAGGTGCTGGAGATCCTGGAGACTTCTTGCAGACACAAACTTTGTAGATCTTGTAGATGTTGTACAGCAGTTCACATGTGCTATATTTCAGCAGTTGTCCGGTGTATCAGGTTCTTCTGGAATCTTCTTCAGGTATGGTGGAGGGGAGTCACTCTGCGGTGGTGGTGAGGATTTGACTCCACGTTGTCGTAGGTCACTGGATGGGGCCTCATTCTCAGAGGGAATCATGGTTTTCCCTAAAGTCTGGAAGAACGAAACCCAACAGGAACAAACCAAACTGTAACTGAGACCATCTGAGACAAACTAACTGTGTAGAAACATTTTTCCTGTACCTGGTTCTCAGCCAGCGCCTCTTTAGCCATGTAGTGCTCCCTCTTCATCTTCATCTCCACCTCCTCTGGGATGTCAGGAACCATCATGTCGATCAGACTGCCGATGAAGAAGACCACATGCTGATGAAGAGAAACAGGAGGTCACAGCAGGAACACGGCCTGGCCTCGTCACTCATGAACTGATCAACACTTGGACGCAGCTCTTGTAGCTCTCGCACGCTCTAGAGACACTGACCTCAAACACGATGACAAAAGTGAGTCGTATGGCGAGGAGGTGAAAGTACTCGGGGAGGTATTCCCCATTTTCATCCCTGAGACCCCGATACCTGCAGGATCAGACAAACCATCTCATCATTAAACAAAGGACCAACACAAGCTCGGAAAGCTTTCCATATCTTACAGACTGATTTCTGCAGATATTCACTTGTTTAAAATGCATATTTCCTTTATAAGAACAAACAACAGAACCGCTACATGAGGAACAAAACATCCAGTTTTTATGTGGAAAAGTCTCGTCTGTCAACTCTCCCCCAGAAAACAGCCTCAGTCTGGGCAGCGAGCGCCGGGTAAGTCCCTCTGTGTACTGATGGTGATGATGAGCTCACAACGTCTTCGTCTCTTCGAGGACTCCCTCACAGCACAGTCTGATAACCCGGGGACGCTTTGTGGACATTTACAGAGGAAACTGGGTGGAAACCCACCAAATAAAATGACAGATATCAACGTAATGATGTACATTTGTGTTGATGACAACTTAAACTATGTTCAATGCAAAGGTCAGGACTTTATTTAAATGAATTGTTCTCCGGGGTCTCGAGGGTTAAAACATTTTTGGATCGATCCCATTATTTCTTCCAGAGCTGAAGATGTAAAACTATCGAGATAGTCAAATCAGTTAATGCTAGGTTTTGAGATTGATCACTCTGGATTCTGTATTCAGAGATTCAAACTGAATTTCACGCTCACAACACAAAGTATCTTCTTTAAATATGGTCTGTAGGCAGAAATGGTTGGACAAAGAGTGACAGGAGTGCATTGATGTGGACAAACTGACCTTTCCTTGAAGACTTTGTCCTGATGGAAGTGGTCGATCCTGACTTGATGCCCTGTTGGTGTCTTCTTCTTCTTTGGACTACTGTACTGCTATTTTGCCCTTCCTGACTAATCCATGTTTCAACTACAGTTCTAAAAATAAAGTATAAACCTGAGCCTACCTGCAGGATGTGTTCTGGTGTTGCAGGCTGTAGTTGCGTGGTGATGTTGCCAGGGTGAAGTTGGTGAAGCCGCTCAGGGTGCTGTCTCTGGTGTAGCGGTAGTACAGACGTGGCAGGAAGTTCGAGGTGAATGCTATGAGGAACGCCTGAGAACACACAGCCGATTCAGCCACAAACGTCTCCTCATCACAAAGACACAGAGAACACGGAGAACACTCACATTACTGAAGACGGCTATGTGCGTGATGAACTGCAAGATGGGGAACCAGATGCCAATGCCTTGAGCTCGCTCCACCACCGGGCGGCGATATTCAGTCACAAACTTCTGAGCATCCAAACGAATCTCCACCCAGTTATTAATGAGAGCGAAGAGAGGAGCGAGAGGACACGCCGCCACGAAGATGGTGATGAAACCAAACTGGATCACTGAGAACGAGGAGGATTCACTAACTCTGGGCTCTGGGTCAGGAGAAGTACGTAACACTTGGATGACACTCGTGGACTTACCCATCTCCAAGTACTCGCTGAAGAGTCCCTCACAGACCAGCAGCTGGTAATCTGCCTCCCAGGGAGAAACCTCCTCCTTCTGAGCCTCCTTCTGAGCCTCCTTCTGAGCCTCCTCTCCTTTCTCCTTCTTCACTTCCTTCAGCCGAGGACTTATCTTCCTCTTCTGCCACCACGACTTCAACTTCCTGCCAGATAATGAGCTGTTAGTTTCAGCATGTTTTATTTAACAGACAACGTGTGAAGAAGACCGCTGAGCAAATTCTGATCATGTTGCTGATGATGTCATGTTGTATCTTGTATCTCGTGTGTGTGTGTGTGTGTGTTTGTTTACGGGACGATGAACTCCTGGATGTTGTTGATCAGCTGTTTTCCCACCATGATGATCAGCAGCTCCTGAGCCAGTTCAATAAGACATCCACCGGCTCCACACTGTGACAAACAAACACGACAAAGTGTTCCTGTTTCCTGTCAACAGACTTCATTTCACAGAGAAACATCCAGAGATTAAATCAGGCTGACGGACAGTCGTGGTGGTTTGACATCGTCTGGATGAAATAGTCAAGGCCAACCCTGGAGTCATGGTGGAGTCATGGTGGAGACATGGTGGTGGAGTCATGGTGGAGTCATGGTGCAGTCATGGTGGAGACATGGTGGTGGAGTCATGGTGGAGTCATGGTGCAGTCATGGTGGAGTCATGGTGCAGTCATGGTGCAGTCATGGTGGAGTCATGGTGGAGTCATGGTGCAGTCATAGTGGAGTCATGGTGGAGACATGGTGGAGACATGGTGGAGTCATGGTGCAGTCATAGTGGAGTCATGGTGCAGTCATGGTGCAGTCATGGTGGAGTCATGGTGGAGTCATGGTGCATAGGAGTCATGGTGAGACATGGTGGGAGAGCATGGTGGAGCCGCGGTGCAGCCATGGTGAGCTGGGCGGTGCAGCTGCACAGTGGGAGCCATGGTGCAGTCATGGTGAGCCGGGCAGAGACACGGTGGAGCCGCGGTGCAGCTGCGTGGCCAAGTGGAGTCATGGTGAGCTGGGCGGTGCAGCTCAGTGAGTCAAGCGGTGGGAGACATGGTGGAGTCACAGGAGTCATGGTGGGGCCATGCAGCCGCTGCAGCCGCGTGGAGCCATGCTGCAGCCGCTGCAGCCGCGGTGCAGCCGCGGTGAGCTGGGCGGTGAGCCGGGCGGTGCAGCCGCGGTGCAGTCATGGTGGAGTCATGCTGCAGCCATGCTGGGTGTCATGGTGGGAGACATGGTGGAGTCAGCGGTGGAGTCATGGGTGTCATGTTGCAGCTGCAGTAGCCATGGTGGAGCTATGCTGCAGTCATGGTGGGAGACATGGTGGGAGCCGCGGTGAGCCGTGGTGCAGCCGCGTGGTGCAGCTGGGCGGTGGTGCCATGCCGGTGCCGCGCGCAGTCATGCAGCCATGGTGAGCCGCGGTGAGCTGCAGTCATGGTGGAGCTGGGCGGTGCAGCTCATGGTGCAGTCATGCTGCAGTCATGGTGAGCCGCGGTGAGCTGGGCAGCAGCCGTGGTGAGCCGCGGTGAGCCGCGGTGCATTCATGGTGCATTCATGGAGCTGTGAGCCGTTGCAGTCATGGTGGAGCCATGGTGCAGCCACGGTGCAGCCGCGGTGCAGTCATGGTGAGCTGGGCGCTTGCAGTCATGGTGGGAGCCGCGGTGAGTCATGGTGCAGCCGCGGTGAGCCATGCTGCAGCCGCGGTGAGCCAGCGGTGAGCTGGGCGGTGCAGTCATGGTGCAGCTGCGAGCCGCGGGTGCAGTCAAGGGTGCAGCCAAGCAGCAGTCAAGCAGGAGCTGGCGGGTGCAGCCGCGGGTGGAGTCATGCTGCAGTCATGGTGAGCCGCGGTGGAGCCGCGTGCAGCCGCGGTGCAGTCATGGTGGAGCTGGGCGGTGGAGCCGCAGCAGCCGCGGTGCAGCCGCGGTGCAGTCATGGTGAGCCATGGTGCAGTCATGGTGAGTCATGGTGCAGTCATGGTGGAGCTGGGCGGTGGAGTCATGGTGCAGTCATAGAGCTCATGCTGCTGCCATCAACAAGCTGTCTTTTGTGCTATTTTTCAGTAAATATTGTGTTTGATCATCATCACACTCTCTCCTCAGTACCACACTGTGACAGACCTACATCTTCGCTATGCACCAAACAGAGGTTGTAGTTTCCAGGGTAAATCGACTAACCTGAAGAGACATAAACAAACAAACAGCTGATTAAACAGTGTGTGTCATAAAACATCCTCACTGCTTGATCAGATGATCACAGACATGCCGCGCCACGGTCAGCCTCTAGAGGCGCGCTCGTGGTTGCTTCAGTCAAACTGCTGCTGCAGAACGCATCGCCTCCTGTTGTCCAGTGTTTCAGACCAGTAACAGTAATGATACAATAATGTTTATTTCCTTCACAGACCTTAAAATCATAAAACATGATGACCTGTGACCTGTGAGCTGTGTTCTGATTGGCTGATATAATCACCCGTTTGAAGAAGGCGATAAACCGGAGAGGAGTAGAAGGATAAACTGAAGATGAAAACTTTGAAGATGAAATATGTCTCATATTTAGACTGAGTCCGATGCATCCTGACAGAAATACACACAGCTTACATACACACTACTGTAATACAGTAATACTCACACACAATACACACTGTACACACAGCACATCTATAATATTCAACATTAATGCTCTCCTAACACACTGCTACTCAGTGAAATACACAAGTCTTTATTAACTTCAACAAAGCATCCAGTTTATTTTGTGTGAGTGTCTGCTGTCTTCTTCAGTCCTTCACTCTGAATCATCATCATCATCATCTTCATCATCTTCATCTTCATCATCATCTTCAATTATCTTCATCATCTTCATCATCTTCATCATCTTCATCATCATCTTCATCATCTTCACTATCTTCATCATCTTCATCATCTTCATCATCTTCATCATCATCTTCATCATCTTCATCATCTTCATCATCATCATCATCATCATCATCTTCATCATCATCATCATCATCCCATCATCATCATCTTCTATCATCATCATCTTCATCATCATCATCATCATCTTCATCTTCATCTTCATCATCATCATCATCATCATCATCTCTATCATCATCATCATCATCATCTTCATCAACAATCTTCATCATCACTACCATCATCATCATTCTATCTTCATCATCTTCATCATCTTCATCATCATCTTCATCTTCATTCCTCTCATCTTCATCTTCATTCTATCATCATCATCATCATCATCATCTTCATCATCATCATCATCATCATCATCATCTTCATCATCATCACTTCATCTTCATCATCATCATCATCATCATCATCATCTTCATCTTCATCTTCATCATCATCATCATCATCATCATCTTCATCATCATCATCATCATCATCATCTTCATCATCATCTTCATCATCATCATCATCTTCACGATTTTTAAACTTAGGAATATTACATTAAATTGTCTTTTTATACTTTTTAATCTGTTTTTTTTCCTGTCTATTTATACATAATGTGTTTTATTTTTCTTCTTATTATTAATTTATTAATTCATCCTGCTTTGTTTTATTTTTTTAAACACCTTTTTGAACAATAAGCAGCACTTATTATCCTCGTCTCTTCCCTCCACCCACAAAACTGAAGAAATATTAAAACAAAGAGAAACATTTGTTTGTTTGTTTGTTTGTTTGTGTAAAAGATGTTTTTCTAGAGTTCTAACAGAAAAATAATCTATAATATTAATATCAAAATTTCCTCTAAATATATCCTAAAAGTTGGAGGAGATTAGTTTTCCCTACATTTTTTAATGGAATTGAAAATCAGGTATTGTTTAATAAATAAATGCACACGTTTATGTGAAACTATTTTCTATGTGAAACACGTTGTGTTATACAAACACTGTAGAGACGATTAATTGATTGATTGATTAGAGATGAACATAAAGTCTTCTTTATATTAAAAACTAAAGATCACCTTCATTTATAATACAATGTGTCTTTTTGTTCCTTAAAGATTAAAACTGTTGTAAAATTGTTTTGTGCTGTGAAAAGATTCAAACTGAGGTTGAGGAGAGTGATGAAGAGGGTTCAACTCACCCCAGCGTGTGAGGATGTCAGCCAGTGAGGTGTAAACTCTGGACAACATGAGGATGACCAACAGGTTCAGTACAGATCCTGTAATACTGGCTATCCTCCCAGACTGACAACACACAGGCAGAAAACACACTTTAAAAAACAGGTGGGTATAAAAACAGTAACAAAAATGTGAAGTCCACAGTCTGTGGAGTCCCTCAGGGAAGAGTCCCAGAGCCTCTGTGGTACTCACAGAATCGCTAACAAAGTTGTTACCAGACTTGTAGATGATTATTCTGACAATGGTGCGATACAGAATGATGGCGATGAGGAACATCAGCACCACAACAACCTGCACACAGGGTGGTGAATTTGATCAGGATATGTCCTTTAACTGCCACATAAAACAAACCACGGCTCTACGTCTTCACTTCTGGTGGATGTGGTGGAAACTCACCATCATGATGATGATCATGCAGCCGGTCACAGTTCTATTTAGCCGTTTACTTTCAGGAAAATAAGGCTCCTCTGCTCCAGTCACCGGGTTCCTGATGGTCATCGGCGCCATCGCCGTGAACTCCGGACGAGGTCGCTCCTGCGGAGAACGCAAAGGCATAACGTCAAAGTGTTAACTAAGAGCCTTTTCAGGGGAGACAGGTGTGGTGTGAAACAGGTACCTCGATGTCCTGGAACTCAGAGCAGTCCCAGCGATGTGTCAGAGCTGAGCAACTTCTCTTCCAGTACTCCAGGAAGGTGACAGCCCACAGAGACATGAAGGCACTGAGAAACACTGTTCCTCCATTATCAAACAGGAGACCCGCCTACAGACAGTCAGTACAGTTCTGTACATAAAGTACATACATTGATACATTGAGGAAAGGTGGGAGGTTTCAGATAGATGAATACCTTGTAGGTGAGACAGATGCTGGAGTAGTTCCAGGAGGAGCAAGTGTTACAGAGCGGACACATGATGAAGCTGTTTCCACTGCCACACACCTCCATCCTGCACAAACCGTTGGATAATTAAAAGATGTTTAACTTTGGACATCCTGCAAATGATCTCAATGCAACAAACACAACACAAAGTCACAAAGTCAATGTAAAGACAAAGCTGAGTGTCATCTGCATAGCAGCAGAGAAAAATACATTTCTAAATAATTTGTCCAACAAGAAAAATGTTGACAGAAAAGAACAGGGTGTAAGTCGAGTCTCTGAGGTGGTGCTCATCTGACAATATCATTAAGTCACTGATGTGCAATGGATTTGGGATACTGATGGCCAAATTATATGCTAGTTGTGTTGTGAATTGTGTAGCTTTATTTTTGGCTGTTTAGGCCAAACTATTTGACTCAGAGTTTGTGCTTACGCTGGAACATCAGTGGCCACGAGCCAGAACCCAATCAAGAAGATCAAAGTCCCAAGAAGAGACGCCGGCAACAGCCAGCAAGTGTAGAAACCTACAGACAAACACAGATCTGTTAGACCAAACAGTGGAAGGTTGGTAGTTATTTGTGTGGTTACTATAGTTACCAAGCCAGGCAAAATAAAGGGCGATCTTCTCTCCGAAGTACTCCCTAATGTGATCCAGAGGCTGGTAGCGTCTACAGCAGGACCACTTGGCCCAGTATGCATAGAGGATCTGTCTCAGACCTAAAGACTCAGGCGGCACCGGGGGCGTCGGCAGCTGGAAATCTCCCTGAAAACACAAAATATGAGGTTTACTTTCAGTTTGGAATGACATCACCATGAAGCCGACGTTAAATATGCAGATCAGACAAAGTCATCAAACAGAGAGAGGGTTCAGCAGCTCACCTCATGCAGCGGGTAGGCAGCAGTGAAGACCTGCTCGGTCACCAGTCGGTCGATCCCCACCTCCCCCCGTTTCACTGAACCGTATGGAGTCCTGGCCAGGATCTCATACAGCTGGAAAGGACAGGACAGAGTCACTGTAGGGATGCACACCGGACTAAATCAATCAGCCCTCGAGGCATGGTCCTGATATCACTTCTCTGACATCATATAATCTTTCACTGAAGGTTTCTTTCTCGGTCTGCAATATGTTCCTGAGGTTTACTGAGGTTTAGCCGAGCAGCTCAGTGTTTGGATTATAAATACTTTAATCTGAGAGAAGACAGAAGACATGAGTCTGTCCTCAAAATGAGGACAAAGAAGTAAAACACTGGGTGGAGTGGAGGGGCGAAGCTGCTGTTAGCCGCGAATGGGAAAGGACGCAGTCAATGATTAATGTGGCATTTTTACATTTCTGACCATTTTTATCAGTTTTAAAGTCCAAAATGATTCAAACCAAATGTTTGTGACGAATATTATCAACCCAATAAACGAAGGGAATGAGCATCATGTACTTCCTATGACAATGTGCTTATGTGATTTATGACAAGACAAACTTTACCCACCCGGGCCTCTGTAGTAAACCCAGAAGAGAAGACAGTCACATGTTGATGTTCAGATAAAGTCTGTTTCTGTGTTTCTGTGGTTTCTAATTGGACACAGTAAACTTTCAATGGTCCCCAGAACACACAGATTCCTGCACGTGTGTGTGTGTGTGTGTGTGTTTATAAAGTCTATAGTTTCTGTGTGATGGTGTGTGTTTGAGGAAGTGTGTGTGTTTGTAGATTATATTTGACGAGGAGGCGTGCAGCATCCGTCTGCTGACTGAAACATCCTGGAATCTGAGAGGTCAGTGAGTCGACACCTGTGAACCAATCAGAGGAGAGCGTGTTGACCACGCCCCCATCCTCCTCTATAAAAACCAGGACGTCGCCTCATGATGTGATTTCTGCACTTTGCAGTTCACTGAAACTTTCTGGAAACTTTCCAAACACGTCAGAGCACATGATGAGATAAAACGATGCTGACAGATGACAGCTGATCTTTGTCAGATAGAAGAGAAAAATTAACATACGACAATGAATATAAAAACATTTTTGAATGCATTCATTCAGAACCGAGTTAACGGACGACGCAGGACATTCTGTAATGTTTTAGTTTTTCATGTTTGACAGCAGTTTGTTGACTTGGTCTGGTTAAATTTGTCTTTGTGCAGGCCTCTGTGCCAAATCCAAGTTCATGATGAGTTTAATATTGGTGTTGTAATCACATGCTGTGTTTGAGTGTGTTTGACACTGAGCCAGGCGCTGTTATTCCAGCTCACAGCTCTGTTTGTTTTCTGGGTGTCGGGCTCATAAAGACGCTGCGTTTATTTGTTCAGTTCACTTAGACGAGATCTGGAAGAAGCAGAGTGCGAGTACAAGACAGATCACAGCTGAGCTGCAGTGCAGACAATCAGTGTCCATGACAGGCCCGTCTCCAAACATGAGGACACAACAGAAGTCTCAGTCTGAACTCACCACCTGGTGTCTCTGAGTCGTCTTAAAGAACGTCTCCTTGTTGTCGCTGCCCAGAAACCTGCAGACAGAAAACAGGTGAGACACACTGGAGCTTTAAGTGTCAGGTTCAGTCAGTAGAACAGGTGTGTCTGTACTGCTGGACCTCTGCAGCTTGTTGGTCCTGAACTGACAGGTGTAGTAGTCAGGTGGGGGGTTGGGGACGTCCTGATACAGAGGGTTGGGGAGGGACAGCTTGGACAGGAAGCGCGCAGACCAGTTGACGATCGGAGTGGTGACCACCTGTATGAGGACAGAGGACATACTGAAGACAAGCTGAGGACACACTGTGAGGACACACTGAGGACACACTGTGAGGACACACTGAGGACACACTGTGAGGACACACTGAGGACAAACTGACTGAAGTCCTCTGCCCAGGTGTTTTACCTGCAGTGGGACTCTGAGGCTGATCTCCTCAGCGTAGTAACAGAGGACGCTCCACGGAGCACTGAGGAGGACAAAACAGATCCTGGTCTTCGTCTGGAGGACTTCCCTCTGTAGAGACACGCACATAGAAATCAGTATGAGGTGGTAACTCACGTCTCTTCTGGAGTCCCACAGGGTTCAATCCTGGGTCCACTCCTCTTCACGCTTGACGCCATTGTTCCCAGGTGTGTTTGTTTTACTCACCTGTTCATGCAGCAGTCCGGAGCGTCTCAGGTTGTTCAGAAACTTCTCCCGCCGCATCCTGTGGGCGGAGCTAACACCTGCACCCTCCTCCTTCTGTGAGTTCAGAGGCTCCTCCCACACCAACACAAAATCTGTCCAATAGGAGCACAGCGTCTGTCCATTCATCACGCCGCTACAGTTAGCAGCACTTAATTAGCGATTAGATTATTTAGCGAGTGGTCAGGTGACCTCAGCTTTACTCACCAACTCGAGTCCACCCGTCACTGAACACATTCCTGTTCTGAGGCTGAACAGGTGCATCCTGGGAAATCATCCAACACAGGTAAAAAGGTTTAATCTCCAGGTTTGCATCCTCTCACCTCATTGGCTGAAACTATTCTCATTATAATGACATACCATAACTTTTCCATGGTGACCTATAAGGACACGATTATACACAAACATGGACTTATCTGAACCTTTACGCGCCAAACTGGAACTGGTGCACAATATTAAACCATGTTTTTATTACTGTTACCATGGTTACCAAAGGTCACCTGACCCCAAACGCTCTACAGAGCTCTAGGAGCTGTCAACGTTGAATCATTTGGACTCTAACCAAGCTAAGCTAATCAGTATTAACCATGTGTTTGTTGGTTATGACAATGTGAACAGGAACATTTAACAGCAAACATTTGTGAGCCGCTCTCACAGCCCAGACGGAGGCTGTTTTCTGGGGGACGCTCGACAGGGTCTATCAACTTTTCCACAAATAAACTGGAAAGCTACAAATGTTTCATATTAGGTATCAAATTAATAAAATGAAACGAACTTGTGATTGTCATTTTCTTTCTGTTTTTGTAATCCAGCTGTCACTTAATGTTTGTTCTCGTATGATGAATGATGTAGGTTACTTCCTTCCTTTCATCGTCACTGTTTGTTTTGTCTTTTGTTAATTAGAGCTTCCAGCTGTCGTTAACCAGACTTAAGAAGCAAAAACAAAGCCTGTTCTCCATTGTTCTTTAATGTTTCAGTCAGCCAGTGTTAGTCTGTACGGAGCCACTCTGTCTCACTTCACATCACACGCTTCCTGCTTCCTGTGTCCGCCATGCTAAAGCAAACACGCTAACGTTTCACTAGAAATAAGCTTGAGGAGCTAACAGCTTCACTCGAACACACACATACATGTAAACTGAGGACAGGCATAATAAAATGTGCTTATAACCTGATTACAGCTGGCCTCTTATGGATGGAGTTGAGGAGCTGGGCTAACAGTTTCCATCTGTTTACAGTCTTTGTGCTAAGCTACACGCAGCATGGATCCAGCGCCTTTGATTCCTTTCAGGTTGTGTAATTTCAAAAAAAGAGACAATGATAAAATGTATTTTAAAATATTTTGTAAACAAGTGATTCAGTTTTGACTCCATAATGTGGAGAAGCATTCAAACATTCAGTTCTTCATACTGGGAAATAAAACAGTTGCAGTGAATCTTTAGCGATCTAATTTCATACAAATTTTCTAGAAAGATGCCTGGAAATAACTTTTGTAGTAATTATGAAGTAACAGAGACAAAATGTATAACAACTAACTGAATGAACAAATATAATGACTTTAGATAACTTTGCAGGGGTTGAGGGGAATATGACGCATGTGTTAAATTGAATAAAGTATTTGTAAAGTACTGGCTGTGCACTAAAGTGTACTCTTCTGATACTTTGCAGTATTTCTTTGCTTTAGTTAAATTTCTCATTTCAAAGATCAGAGGCTCCACGCTGACGCCCTGAGGAACGCCGGTGACTCCTCCTGTTTGTTTCTTTTACTTTTAAATCTTCCCAATCAATCAATCAATCAATCAATCAACATGTTATTGATTATGTTTTATGTTATCGTTACCATGGTGATGCTGCCGTAGTTGTCCTCTGGCTTGGTTTCCATGGCAATGAGTGTGGCATTGTCCTCTCTCTGCCCTCCTCCCCTCCACATCCTCCCTCGCCTCCTTCTGCAGAGTCAACACAGCACAGCTCCTGTCAAAGTCTAGTTTTAATACCTTTAGTACCTGGCTGACTGTTAGCGGTTGGTGAGAGCTTGGTGCCGACTGGCAGAGCTCTGATTGGCCGTGAGGTTCACACTGATCAGGTGACGCCCTTAATTAATTCAATCTCCTCCAGCCAGTTTAATTTGTCTTTAATTTAAAAGTCATTTTATTTACATTTGAACCTTGTTTTCGTTACTGCGGTTGTTTTAGTGAGTCGGCTGCTTGAAACATAGAAAAAAATAAAGTTTAACTGATTCCAATCAGATTTTATTTTTATTAACTTATAACTGTTTGTCTTTTCCTCAGCAGTTGCACTAACCTGTGTGAAAGCTGCAGATCAAAATAAATACATTAAATAACTTTAAATAATCCCTACATCTGACTGAATATTCATTTAGAACAAATGAGAAAAATATTATATTTTAAATAAATACACATGTTGTGGTTTTAAATTCTTGTATTGATTTCAGAGCATTAAATGATTAAACTAATATATATATATATATATAAATAAAACTATATTGATGACTCAAATCTTCATTTAATATATTTGTGTTTTTAGACATGAAGAAGAAAAGTTAGAATATAATGAAGAGAATATGTTAATTATTAATTAACAAACAAACAGAGAAACTTAAAACACTATAAGTTCTTTCTGTCAGTGTTTAATGTGTCAAAGCTAAAATACAAGAAGTATTGTTCAGTTTTGAGGTACTTTACTTGTACCTTTTACTTTTTACTGATACTGTAAGTACTGGTTTCTGTGCAAACTGTGTTTTTATTTGTTTATTTTTTTGGCTTTTAATTGCTATAACATTTTATCATTGTATGGCCAAATTGTATTTATTTTTTTATTTTTGCAAAGTTCTATCCATTGCCTGTTTTTACTTTCTGCTCTGTGGTAAGTGACTGCATATTTACATGAAAAACCATAATACTATGATATAATACTAAACTAATGTATGAATAAATTACGTTTAAGTTTACTTGAGTATTTTATTTTTACAACAATTCTGTGTTAGTTAATCCGTCTCTACCCTCAGTTCAAAGTGCTCAGACCATGAACCACAAACTGTTCTTTAATATTTTCAGTAATTATCAGAAAACGTTTTTACATTTTTAGAAGCACCTGAACTTTTTTTTAAGCTGCGCACTCCTGACAGAAAGAAACCAAAGTGTCCAGTCACAGTCAGGCAACAGTTCACTGACTTTGATACTTTAACTACATTTAAACTATTCTGCTATCTTCTTTAACTTCAGTACAAGATCTGAATACTGACCACTGACAATGGATACAGTCAATTTAAAGTGTAAAAAGTAAATCTAGAAGCAGCTCAAAGCAAATAAAATTTAGATTTCTGTAAAAATACGATTCTTATTTTAAATTTAAATCTTTAACAGAAAATTCTCTGGAAGTAAAAATCAACTCAACACATGAAACTTTCCTTCATGATCTGATGATTAAATGGAACTAGCATTATTATTATTAGACTCACCTGTGTGTGCAGTCAGTGTCGGCTCAGGTGAATCTCCAGCTTGAAGCAGAGCAGCTGTCTGTGTGTGTCTGTGTGTGTGTGTGTGTGTTCAGTTTCCAGCTGCAGACTGACTGTTGTAAACTCCGCCACTAATGTTAACCCCGCCCCCCTCCACAGTGTCACCGCTGTCATGAAAACAAACACTCACCTGTTTGTTCCTGTCAGGTATCCTGCTATATTCTTCATGGTGTTTTCCTGATAAACCATAAAAACCCGTTGATGATGTCATCCTGTACTCGGGGTACGGTGTTTACTAATTTTACATCCAATGAAACTTTTTCGCCGCCGGAGCGGAAAGCTTGATCAGTCGGACTGGAGCTAGTGCTAATGTAAAGAAAACCACCCGGCAGGCGACTGTACTCCGTGTTAGACTACTGTCTGCTGGCTGTGAGGCTGTGTTCGGTCCGGTCCTGTTCGTTGGAAGGTAGACTGGGTTCTACAGGTAGTCTGCAGGGTACAGGTAGTACATTTGGATTTTATACTTGGACTGAAGAACTGTTGTTAAACGCAGCACATGAACTCAGATCCTTTATTTTAAAGTAAAGCAGATGACATGTACGTATCATAGATAATTTTATGATCAGACTTTTTATTATGTTCAGTGTTTATTATGTTTCTGTAGATCCATGACAGTTTGTTAATGCAGCTTTCTGATTGGACGAGCGGAGTGACGCCCCTCCCTTCAGGACACAGGATCAGATCTACTGTCGTCTACTGTACACACAGATTATTACACAGCGGAGGCTCCTGACACACACACACACACACACACTTATATTTCTATACTTGTGAGGACTCACTGACATGCCGCACCCCCACCCCGACCCCTGAACCCGACCAGAACCTGAACCTTTAAATGTCCTCATAAGGCAAAGACGTCCTCACTACGTTCAGGACGCTCATGGGTCCCCACAAACATAGATATACAAACACACAGAAACAGAAACGTCTTTGGCAGGAAGCAGCTTCTTCTTCTGCTGAACAAACAACAACACACACAGGAGCCGCACAGGATTGGACGGTGATGTCCTCATGACAGTAATGTCATCAGAGGCGAAGCAACACACACATACACACACACACAGTATACAGTGAGTAGAGTCCAGGTGAGCAGGGTGACAGCACCCCCTGCTGTTAAAGTCGATTACCTGCACTGAACATGAATACTAGGGGATTATGGGTAATGAAATTGAGGTAAGGTCTTTAAAGGTTTTTAAAACTCTTCATATTTACTAAATATTATATTTTATATACTTTATTTTTTGAATAAAATCACTGTAAATAAAATCCTGTTTTATTTCTTTCACTGGTCGTTTTAGCACTCTGAAAGCTGGAAATCCCTGAACGCCTCTGTCACATGACAGCGGCTTTAGACGTTGTCATGTGACATCATGTCACGTCACTTCCACTTTTTAAGGCGTTCATTTTAAATTTTAAGGCAACAATCAAACGTCACTTTTATCATAAAATCAAATCGTTAAGGTGCTTCTTTGATTCTTTGAAGCCGCTGATGTCAATCAAATTTCATTAATTTAAAATGAACTGATCTGTATCGTTTACTATGACAACATGGCGGTTCGTGGTTACGTGTGGTTTATAGTGTACCTGTCCTTAAGTTCTACCTTAAAACTGCAGATAATTAAGATCTTAACTGAAACGTCATTAACAGATACATTTTTTTTTCTTAAATGTGACCAAAAACAAATATTTTCTTAATTAACCCTAAAGTGGCCATAATTATGTGTGAAGATGATTTTTTAAAAATATATTTTAACGCAGCGCTCACAATATTATTAAAACTTCATTTTAATTGAATTTTTAAATTAGAATTTAGAGTGAACCCCTGAAAAAAGTCGTCTTCAGGTACAAATGAAGGACACAAACTCCCTTAAAACTCATTAATTTACCCATTAATACTGATGAAAATAAGGGATTTAAAAACATTTTAAGGTTGTAATTAACATACTGTAATGAGATTTTATTTAAATGAAGGTGTTAATTGTGTTCTCAATTAAATATCAATGAACAGGATTTTGGGGATTTTACTTTTTGAGGTGTTTTCAGGTTGAGAATAATTGTAATTTTTTGAGGCGTTTATTGTTGACAGTGATGTCATTAATTAACACCAATCCACCACAGTCTGTTTGAGGTTGCAGCATGGCGGTTAGTGGTTCCAGATGGCTGACATGTAGTGGTTCTTCTACAAACAGCAACATGTTTCATTCTTACATCACTGACATCTCCTAATTAAATTCACCATTAAATGTTGATGTCATTTTAATGGGATGATTAATGGACTGTAGATTAGATTATCTGGTTTAAAAACATTTTAAGGAGTAATATATACCAAATAACAAGAAAGACATTCCTTATCATTAGTTTTCGTGCTATTTAGTTTAATTCTTAAGTGTTTTTACTCCTTAAAAATGCTAAACCATGCAAATAATCCATCATAATCAATTAATGTATCACTAAATTACCTCCAAATCTGGTTTAAACACCTGAAAATGGCACCTTAAAAGCTCCTTAGCTTAAACACATCGATCAGATACCAGCTTTACGCGTGCATGACATAATTACTGAGTGAATGTGAAAATTTAAATATTCACACAGCACTCAAAATCTATTAAAACCTGAATTAATGCAGAATTTGGAGTGAACCCCTGAGTTTGCACCTAAATTTAAAAAATGAAGGGGTACGTTACGACTTTAAATTCTGTTAATTTAATACTGATGTAATTAAGGTAATTTTAATGGAATAATGGATGAATTATTATCTACATGGTTCAGGAACATTTTAAGAGGTAAAAAAATGTCTTAAAATAACAAGAAAGCCATTCCTTAATGATAGTTTTCATGGCTTTAGTTAATTTTAAGGTGTTTTTACTCCTTAAAAAACATCAAACCATGCAAATAATCCTTTAATATATAAGAATAAATTAATTTATTATTTAATGATCTCAAAATCTGAGTTGGATGTCTGAAAACTGAAAGAAAAAAAAAACGACGACAACTTCCTGAGTCGTCTTTATGCACGCACGCGGCCATGACTGATGATGTAATAGTTAAAGTTTGTATGAGGTCATCACAGTGATGTCATTAGAGAGAGTTACAGAGCTCATCCATACAACACACACACCACACACACACCAAAGCCCATTAATAATAATAATAATAATAATAATAATAATAATAATAATAATCATCAATAACGGTGATAAAGCTGAAATCAGCAACATCGTTCCATGTGGCTTCATCAGCATCTACATCTTCATCATCGTCAGTCCTTCATGTCTCCGTGTGAAGTCCACTGAGTCCAGATTCCAGACAGGAAGTCAGTCTGATCGTCTCTAATTAACAGATTTATATTTACTAAAGATTACACCTTTAACGAACACCTGATCACCTCCAGATAAACGATCCAAGTCCTCTAATTAAGACACTAATTCAGAAACTCACCTGCCTGTTTCCTAACTAACATACCGACCTGTTAATTAACAGAGTGACTTAATTAACCCCGACCCTTCCCTCTGTCTCTTCTGTCCTCTGTCTACCAGACCTCGCAGCGCTTCCCGGAGTTCATGGGCGTCCCCGCGGGGCAGTTGAAGTGGCGGCTGAAGTCCGGAGAGTTGGCGAGCGTGCCGATGACTCTGTATCGGGGTGGGCTGTGGGGGTCGGTCATCAGGCCCTCATGAGCGCTCTCTGGTGTTAGAACTGAACACCACACCTGAACAACACAAAGCAGAAGATGATCAACCCAGCGTACGCTTCATTTCCCTTCAGTTAGACACGGTTCAGCCAGTGAGTTCAGACTTTACGTGAGAGCAGGTACATAAATCACTATATCATCAGCATATAACAGGAGCATGATAACGGAAACACAGATGGACCCCATGAAGAAGGAGGTCAACCTTCCTGCCTCAAATCAAACTAATAACTAAGAACTCATTTCTAATTTGAAACGTTTGTTAAGCGTCTGTCAGCGTCACTCTCTGTTTGGAAGGTGACGTCAGACAAACCTTCTGTAATAAAATTTGACTTCCCAGTTACAGTTCATCTGTAAAACAGCATCCTGGTTCCAATTAGGTAGCTTGGGGAGACCTGGGGAATATTAATTACATGTCTGGCACACTGTCTGGTCTTGCTGCATCTCACCTGAGCAAAACCCACGAAGAAGAGCTGGTCATTGGTCAGGTTGACGGCCGGAAGTCTCTTCTCCTCTCCACTCTTCTTGACCCACGACCGATAGGCCTGAAGACAAACACACATTATACGAGGTGATGTTCGGTTGCCTCATATTAACACAGCTCAGATCAGTACATTTTGGTTCATACTCACGTGGTATGCAGCCTTCAGTCCTCCGTTGTCGGCGATGTTTTCTCCGAGCGTCTGTTTTCCGTTGACGTGTTCTCCGTTGACAAGGTAGCGGCTGTACTGATCAACCATACATTCTGTTCTCTGACGAAACGCCTCCACTGAGGAGTTCTGCCACCACGGCCTCAAGTTTCCTTCTTTATCGTACTCACGACCTGACGACCAGACGGGGAGGGGGCCAATTAATGAAGTGCGCCACTATCCAATGTTCCCAAAAAGACAAAATGCTGTGCTCGTCATCACCTCGGACCAGAGACACACACTTACCCTGATCATCGAAGGCATGAGTGAGCTCGTGACCCATCACCACTCCGATCCCACCAAAGTTCAAGGCCCTGGAAACACAAAGACAGAACACACAGCTTTAAAAGGTTTCTCCAAAGACTTGGAGTCCAGAAACCAGAGACTGATCTGGCTCTTCATACAATCTAACTGTCATGGAGATAAACATGTAAAGTTTGTCCTGAGGATGGCGATTCAGTGTGTATCATGGAGTCAATCAAACTGAATGGAGACCAGGAATGACATCAGGAACTTCATCACAATCGAGTCTGTTTGGTGTCAATATATCTGCAGTCCAACTACATAAAACCAATTATTCATTAACTTATCAAAACCTCTAACGACAGACACACAGACAGGCGGACACACAGACAGGCGGACACACAGACAGGCGGACACACAGACAGGCGGACACACAGACAGGCGGACACACAGACAGGCGGACACACAGACAGGTAGATTCTAGATGTAAACAGACTTGGGGTGGTCGTGGGCGTAGAAAGGAGCTTGTAGGATCCCAGCAGGGAAGACGATGCCGTTCTTAGTGGGCATGTAGTAGGCATTAACTGCAGGAGGAGTCATACTCCACCTGGAGGAGGAGAGGAGTGGAGGAAACAAGGAGAGGAGACAAGGAGAGGAGAGGAGTTATTTTGTGGTCATAGCAGTCCCTCAAAGAGGCCAGGTGTTGTAGGAGTTTAAGCTGCAAACTACAGGTCTAATATTGTGTTTGGCACAGTAACAGTCTCTGAACCAGCAGTGTCCAGTCTAACAGTGAACACAGCAACAGAACCTCTGAACCAGCAGTGTCCAGTCTAACAGTGAACACAGTAACAGAACCTCTGAACCAGCAGTGTCCAGTCTAACCACAGTTAGGGCTTCACTACTGATCAATGTTTCCATCATAAAGTCTGTAAATCAGCTCGGTACTCTGACGTTATTCCCTGTTTGTCTCAGAAGCCTGGTCTGGTCCGGCTGAGCCCGGTTCTCTTGTCTAACCAGCAGTTTTGAGGGTTTGTGGTTGGGCGGGTTTATATGACTCAGGGAATCAGGATTGGATATTGGATGGATATAGTGTGTATCCTGTTGGTGTCTTACTAGTCTTCATCATTCTTACTGGTCTTTGTTGGGAGTCTTCCTCAGTTGGTCGGCCATCACTCGGGATGAGAAGTTGTAGAAGTTCAGCGTGTTCTGAAAGAAGCTGTCGTCCGACACTTCGTACTGAAACAGAACACAGTTAGAACCAGCAGGGGGCAGCAGAGAATCACCTGGTGATGTTCAACCAATGAAAACACTGAACAACCTGTCCCACTCACCCCGTCGTAAACATCATCCAGCTCTTTGGGGTCCAGGATGAATTCTGGGAAACCAATCATGTCGTAGATCGCATCTGCCTAACCAGGGATAAACAGAAACAACAATTAGCACCTGCAGTTCTACCTGTCCGCCCACCTGCCTCTGTACCTTTTCTTTGGCAGCCTGTCTTGTGTGGTCGTCCATCCAGCTGAGTCGGTCCAGACCTTCTTTGAACGCAGAGCGGATTGCATTAATCATCTCCTCAGCCTGAAAGAGACAGAAGGACAGGTGATGGACCAGAGCAGAACCAGGACCACCTGAACCAGGTTCTGGTCTTCAGTCCTTCAGGTGTGAACTGTGACTCACGATCTCTTTGCTGTGTTTGTCGAAGGACGCCTTGACGAAGAGCGCTCCCAGAGCAAAGCCCAGAATCTCGTCCGTGTTCAAGATACAAGTCTGCCAGCGGGGGGTGCAGGACTGCAACAAACCAGAACCAGTTGGTACCAGTTAAAGCCAGGTCTAGGCAGAACCAGGTAAAAATAGTCTACACAGAACCAACTGGCCAGAACCAGCATGGTGATGTATACACGCACAGTACCTGTACAAGTACAGTACAAGCATGTACCTACCT
This sequence comes from Protonibea diacanthus, assembly GCA_028641955.1. Classification (NCBI taxonomy): domain Eukaryota; kingdom Metazoa; phylum Chordata; class Actinopteri; family Sciaenidae; genus Protonibea; species Protonibea diacanthus. The sequence goes on along the minus strand of CM053982.1, from coordinate 758,457 downwards.
AATTGGAACCAGGAGTTGCAAAACCAGTAAGAAAAGGTTAGAACCAAACAGAACCAAAGAAACCCATTAGAGCCCAGTGGGAACGCTTCAGGTCCAGTTCCATGAACAGGACTGAGGATTACCAACCAAACTCTACTCTTATAGTCATTAGAAGTATTTATACCTGCTGTAGTAAATACAACAACTGTGTCAGTAACAGTAGTAGTACCACAGAACTATTTGCAGTAGTCATAGCAGTAACAGGAGTACTTATAGTAGAAGTACCTTCTTGGTCCCATAGAGACTCTCCAGCAGTTTGTCCTGAGCGTTCTCGAAACGTTGATCCAAACTGCCGACGCTCTTCTGAACCAGCGCCCACATCATGTAGTTATTCAACAGACTGAAGACAGACAGACAGACACACAGACACACAGACAGACAGACAGACAGACAGACAGACAGACAGACAGACAGACAGACACACGGACAGACAGACAGACAGACAGACAGACAGACAGACAGACAGACACACAGACAGACAGACAGACAGACAGACACACAGACAGACACACAGACACACACAGACAGACAGACACACAGACAGACACACACACACAGACAGACACACAGACAGACAAACAGACAGACACACAGATAGACAGACAGACAGACAGACACACGGACAGACAGACAGACAGACAGACAGACAGACAGACACACAGACAGACAGACACACACAGACAGACAGACACACAGACAGACACACACACACAGGCAGACAAACAGACAGACACACAGACAGACAGACAGACAGACACACACACAGACAGACAGACAGGGACAGGTAATCAGTAAACTTCTGCCAAATGTAGCTGCTGTTAGCTAATGTTAGCTCAGTTTGTTAGCTCCGGGGAGCACCGGGGGAGTGTTAGTGTTGTGATTGTTTCTGACCTGCGGTCGGTCTTGTTGATGAGGTCGGACACCTGCTGCAGGTACTCTTTGGCGTACAGGACGACGGGTTCTGTGTCGTTCAGCTCCAAAGGAGACAGAGAGGACGACAGGTAGTCCAACCAGTCCACGGCCGGAGCCAGCAGCTGAAACACCAACAAAGAAGAGATGTTTAAATATGGACCCTGAACTCTCTGGAGGCATTGCATATCCCCGTCCGGCCTGGGAACTCCTCGGGACCACCCAGGAGGAGCAGTTTTACATTTGTACTTTGTTTTATTTAGCCCCACGTCATGTCTGCAGGGCTTCCTCCTCTTCCTCAGCCTGAGAGGCTGAACTGAACCAAGAGCTGCCCGCTGGAATAACTGAAGCTCAGATCTTGTCTCATCTGGACTGTCACATCTGGACAGTAAGATGACAACGTTTACGACTGTCTGTCTGTCTCAGTAATCCTCAGTGTGGGAGCAGACTGCACCACCCGGGGGGGAGATGCTGAGATGAAAAACTAATCCCTGCTGTCTGCTTCAGCTTCAGAGAGAAGACGTCCATGTTTGTATTCATCAAAACACAAACTGACGTTTAAATGAAAAGTAAAAGAAACAGAACTGAAGTTTCAGAAATGGCTGGTGTTTTCTAATTTTACTGGACGAATGACTTTAAAACATGAATTGATGATGAAACCAGAGGGCTGGGCTGACCTGTCGAGGGCGCTTACTTCGCCCGTCTCTCCACAAACACAAAAATGATGAACGACATGAAAACACGTTGATGTAAACTAAGTCAGGACAAAGGAAAAGGTCAGACTTCCTCCAGACGTCCGTCTGAAGTCTCCTTCATCTTCATATCAGCCATGTTTATATAATAACCTGTTATCTAACCCCTCTGCTACAGAGATGCAGGCACCTAGCAACAGCTCTTGGCAACTGTTGCCATGGTGACCCCAGAAGCATCTGCAACCCTGAAGGACAGAGAGCTGCAGCAGAGAGAGAGACTGCACTCTACGACAAAACACCAGCCTGATACACAGATTTATTACTGCAGGATGATCGTTTAGAAGCTAATTATGATCAATGAATGTGACGACCTGAAGACAGTAAATCACAGGAGGTCTATAAAACCAGATTAAGACTCTTAGTACTCTTCTGTTCGGTGAACGATGATGTTTACAGCACGCATCTGCATCCATTACCACGATGCTATCAGACAAAAATGTGTCAGGACCAAGACTACGTCCAGGTTTTAGACAGTCTGCGGGGACGTCACAGAGACTACGTCCAGGCTTTAGACAGTCTGCAAGGACGTCACAGAGACTACGTCCAGGCTTTAGACAGTCTGCGGGGACGTCACAGAGACTACGTCCAGGTTTTAGACAGTCTGCGGGGACGTCACAGAGACTACGTCCAGGTTTTAGACAGTCTGCAAGGACGTCACAGAGACTACGTCCAGGTTTTAGACAGTCTGCGGGGACGTCACAGAGACTACATCCAGGTTTTAGACAGTCTGTGGGGACATCACAGAGACTACATCCAGGTTTTAGACAGTCTGCGGGGACGTCACAGAGACTACATCCAGGTTTTAGACAGTCTGTGGGGACATCACAGAGACTACGTCCAGGTTTTAGACAGTCTGTGGGGACTTGTGACTCGTACAAACCGTCACATTCAGTGAACCCCTCAGGTGACGTTAACCTCACCTGTAATTCAGCGATGGTGACCTTGTGGTAGATCTTCTCCTCGTCTCGCCGTTGGTCCAGTGGGACGGTGATGTTGGCAAGTGCTGTCTCAAACTCCAGAATCTGCTGCATCTGAAGCTGAGTGGACGTTCTCTCCCCCCCGAGCAGCATCCCCAGCTCCACCATGTAGTCCAGGTACGCCACCAACACCTGGAATTAGGACAAATGTCTCATTTCTTTCATCAAACAAGTCACCATCCCAGCTGCAATGACAACACACACACCCAGCTTCAAGAATTCTCACCTTCTCATTGGCTGTCTTGTTGAGGTAATAGTCCCTGGATGGCAGGAAGAGCCCTGATTGGTCCACCTGGGCAGAGGAGAGAGAACATAGATCATCAGATTTGTAACAAACTGCTGCAGCTGATAAGTGTTTTTTTAGACGTCTTCTAACTTCCATCAAACTACCATCGTCCGACTGTGACCATCGTTAGTCCCTGAAAATCATCTAGATGGCAGCATGTTTCTGCTTTCTCTCTCAGAACTTCATTTGTAGATGCAGAGATGAACTGAAGTGTTCCTGAGCCCATCTAGTAACATCCTTTGTACCATCATGTGGGTCTTTAATGCAGTGCTGCCCGATGGGTCGGAGGAGAAATTCATTTTAACTGAGTCCACAAACAGTTTTCACAAAGTGATGAAGCTCGCCTCATCAATAAACTTCAGCAGGTTGAACATGAACTCTTCAGTCTGGAGTCAGTTGATAATAGTTTGTGTTTGCCTTTTTGTCTGCACAGAGTTTTATTTTGAAAATTGATTGCACTGCTCAATCTCAACTCTCTGTGGTCTGGTCTGTCTGGTTCTGGTTCTGGTTCTACCTGGATGACGTTGCTGTTGGAGTTTTTGGGATCAGCGCTGACTCCGACACTGAAGAAAGGCAGAGCTTTGTAGGGACCAGAAACCACCTTCAGCACCTCCATGAAGTTCTCCTTCTCCCAGGGACCCGTCACGTTCCAGCCCCCGATCTACAGACAGAAAGAGTCCAGGTCTTCATCACAGACATACTGATGATTTAAATATCGTTAGAACCTGAACAGAACACCTGTGTCTGAACTAGAACCTGTTTGCTGATGATACTCTTTTATATATTTGACACAACTCCTGTTGATAGATGATTTGTTTTCAGATTATTAATTTGTTAACATAAATGAGTCGTGCATATTTCATCCACACAGGACAATATCTTCATTTTACCAGTTTCATGCATCATAAATAGTCTTTTAACTCAAGCTAAAAATACTCAGTATTCTTAAAACTTAGTTCTTATGTTTGTTTACAGCTGCATTTCTTTATGAAAATGATTTAATTTCTTCAATGAATTATTGTTTTTGATATAAAATGTTTAAACTACGATCGCAGCTTTCACTGGTTCTTTGTTGGACCATGTGATGCTGCTATAGCTCAGCTGAAGCGGTTGCCGTGGTGACGAAGCATGCACGTGGTTACCTTGGTGATGAGGTCGATGAGAGGCTGAGCTCCGAGCTCCTCGATCCTCTGAGTGTTGAGACACGACAGGTAGTAAGACTGAGTCTTCCTCTCTGCCTCGCTGCTGCCATTAAACGTCCCGTTTTCTGAGAGTAAGACAAAATATCAGCAAAGACCTGAACGAGCACCTGTCTCACCTACCCATCTCCCTCTCCACCCGTCTCCCTCTCCACCCATCTCACCCAGCAGGTGTTTGAGCAGCGCCTGGTTCTGCTCCCAGATGCTGTTGAACGTGGACCAGCGCGGCCGTCCATCAGGCAGCGGGTTCTTCCTCATCCAGCCTCCGCAGGCGAACTGGTAGAAGTCCTGACACGGGTCAGCGCTGCGGTCCATCGCCTCCACCATCTGACTCGCCACCGTGATGCACGCCTCGGACAGGCACAGGCCACGCCCACTGTCTGCACAACATCATGGGAAAGATAAAAATAAGGGTGAACTAAAGAGGAGAGGACAAGAGAAGAGAAGGAAGGGAGGAGGCAGGAAAGGAAAGCGATGAGGCGGCAGAGGGGTGAAGGAAAGGGGGTGATAAGGAAAGGTGGACATTGGGAAAGCAGTAGGGGATGGGTGGGGGTAGGAAAGGAAGGGAAATTATAGGAAAGGAAAGAAATGAGAGGCAAGGGAGGAAGGGAGGGATGGGATATGAAAAGAAATGGAGAAGACAAGAAAGGAAAGGAAACAGGAGGCTGAGAAGTGGCCGAGGTGGTAGAAAGGGAGAGGCGGCGGTGAGGAAGGATGGGTGAGGGCAGGAAATGAACATAAAGGAAACAAACAATAAAGCAAGGAGAGGCAGGGAAGGAAAGGAGGATGTATGTAAGGATAGGTGGAGTAGGAATGGAAAAGGGAGGCTGGGGAGGAAAGGAGGAAGGAGAGGAGTGAAGTGGGGGTAGGAAGAAAGGAAAGGAAAGACAGAGGAAGGTGTTCATGTTGTTACCGGAGCTGAATCCGAGACCCAGAACCAGCAGACACGCCAGCAGAGCCAGGAGGGCAGCGAGCAGCAGGACTGAGAGCAGAACCTCCAGCTGAGTCCTCCGGCCCAGAATATCCACGCCCCCCTTCCTGAAGCCCACCTGAGAGACACAAACACTGGTCACTGCCTCCTGATGCTAAAGTAGCTAACAGAACCGGGCTCAGCAAACCCAGAAAGAAAACCAGCTCGATAGGCTGCAAGAATGCTGCTCACTGCTGGTTCTGAGGTTCTGAAGACTAACACGAGCTCATAGTGCTGTGTTGTCTCCAGAGTTGAAGGAGTTTACTTTAAAGACATTATTTTAGGACTCCTGGACCGGACCTCCTGGATCAGATTTCTCCTCCTCTACAGGAGGTTCAGGAGGTCTAAGGTGTCCGTAAGTAAGGAGGAGGTCTTGCCGCTTCCTCCTCCTTCCAGAAAGTCCACATTTGTTGGACCGGACTCTATCTGGCAGTGGTCCAGAACCCCTTGCTGTTCCTCTCTTTGTGGCTGGTGGCCCCATTTTGTGTTTTCAGTCTGAGCCCAGCCCCGAGGTCTGGCTCTGCGACTGTGTCTGGGGATTTAAAGAATCTCTCAGGGTCCAGGACTCCACCTGGGACCAGTTATCCAACTAAACTTCACCTTTCTTTATGATTCTAGAATGATTCTGTGTGTCTGTGTGTGTGTGTGTTGCATTCACTGACCTCCACCGCGTCAGGATACGTGGCCGTTTCACCCGGAGAGTCCGACACTTCCACCTCCTCCAGCGTAGCTCGCTTGTAGCTCGACATCTGTGGAGACAGATAATCGGAGGTTAACGTCCACGCTCATGCAGATAAATGAGAGAACCGTCTGAGTGGATCTAATTTGCATGGTGGAACCACATCATCATCAACCTTCACAAATCTGGGCGAGTACGCCTGTCCGGGTCTAACCTGATTCCAGAACGTACCGAGCATCCATGATGGACAGACAAACCAACAGACCAACCACTGGAGGTCTGCTTTTTGTCCTCTAGCTGGAGCTGAAGAGGTCGAGGTGAACACCTCCATGCACAGATGTTTACATGTGTTCTATGTTTGGCTAAAACCAACGTTGATCTGACGTAGCTTCTGTCTTCAGCCTGGATGTGAGGCTGTAGCAGAAATGACAGTGACAGCTAAACTGTGCACTTTGCTCACGGTTGTTTCTATTGACTGCTGTACTTTGAGCATTTATTATTCATTGACTGTTTGTAAAATGTCCCTGTGGGACATTCAGGTTTTATCCCGTCCAGACGTCTGAGATCAGCTTTCAGGAGTTCACGGTTTTTGATCCTTGCTGCTGCAGACACGTTCAGACAGCAAGCGACTCAAGTGTCTCTGCTCTTCATCATCTTTCCTCTGAGAACGAGCATGCTGTGGACCAATCACGGCTCTCTGCGCGTGGAAAAGGAACTCTGACCCAATAAAAACTAAATTCATCTCATGTTTGGACTAATGTTAGCTCAGTTTGTTAGCCGTGCTGTCCGGACTGTGAGCTCAGAGCACCGAGCGAGTGTTAGTGTTTGTACCACAGGAAGAAGAAGAAGAAGAAGAAGAAGAAGAAGAAGAAGAAGAAGAAGAAGAAGAAGAAGAAGAAGAAGAGGTTTTCAGGCCCAGCAGTCAGCAGCTTCTATGGACATAATGGCAGAGGAGCAGAGAGTGAAGAGGACGCTGACGGAGGAAGCTAAGAAGAGAAAAGGAGAGAGTGAGCGAGCAAGAAGCCGCCGGACAAGAGTAAATCTGGGACTGACTTTTAGTGGTTGGTGAGAGCTTGGTGAAATAAAAGGCTGACAGACGCTCAATCATCAAAAAATAATGCAGATTAATTTAACAGTTGAATTAATCGGTGACTCGTCTTCGCAGCTCTAGTTTATGTATCGCATCTTTTGTGCCTGTCTGTCTTTAAACAGGAAACATCTCTCTGAGATTTAAAATCTCGTCCAGGCCAAGACAGCAAAACAAAAACAGACATCCCATCAAAATAAAAGCACAGAACAAGCCATGAATCCAACATGATCACCGTGACGACTCGGCTGTTCAGGTCTTTCTGGTTCTGAAGTTTCACGGAGCGGACTTCAGCGTGGCGAGCGGCGGCTCAGCATGAGGACGTATTTAACTGTGATCAAATAAATCTGCACTTCCTGTGTTTACGCTCAGCCTCTCTCTCTCTCTCTGCAGCTCTGTGTCTATGTCTCTCGCCCCCTCCCCCCCTCAGTCATTGTGTTGCAGGAATATAAACAGTACGGCGCTCCACCCTGCAGAGAGACAAACACCACACGCCGCTGCACCACAGTCACATGACGCCGACCATAAACGACAAACAGCTGCAGCTTCACATCGTTTTATCGCCACGACACCTCACGTGTGCTGCTGCGCGTGGTTGCCGTGGAAACCGCTGTGGCGCAGAGCAAGGTGGGCACTAAGTGCATGGTTAGCATGGTTAGCATGGTTAGCATGACCATTAGATGGGTCCCAATGAATACTTGGTGACCTCTTGACCCCTCTCATCCACACATGGCCAAAAGTGTGTGGACAACACATTCAAACATCCTGTATGACATGACAGCTTTGAATTCTCTCCAGTGTCGTAGTCATAAATGTTGTGATCCACCTGACAGGTGTCACATGTCAACAACATGTTGAGGAAACAGCACAGGTGAGTCTTGGGACTGTCAAAATAAAAGCACACTAAATTGTGCCATTTTATGTTGAAAACTTTTATTAGTGATTTTTTTTGAAGACAGCGTAAAGTCATGACCTACTCTGCCTCCTAATTGGCTGGTCCTTCGTTAGGGTAAGCCAATCAGAGACAGAGTAGGGCGGGTCATGACTCACCTCACACACGTCAAACACATGTGTACAACATACATGCAGGTGTTCACCCAATCAGATCCAGACAAGCTGTCGATGACATCATCATCGCAGGCTGAGTCCGTTTTTATTCAGATCATGAAAACAATGAGAGTCGTGTTCATGTTTTTGTTGAGTTCTTGAACTTCGTCCAGCAGCTCTGAGCTGAACTGTGAACCAGAACCAGCCGTCAGCGTTTGGACCTCACTGACGATGCCGGGTCGTCTGAAGCCTCGTGGTCCCAGCAGGTCTGCTGGTCCGGAAGATAATGAAAGTTCCAACTGTCTCCTTCCTGAAGACCCTCAGTGAAACCTGTCTGTCTGTCTGTCTGCCTGTCTGCCTCTCTCTGTCTCTCTCTCTGTCTCTCTCTCTGTCTCTCTCTCTGTCTCTCTCTCAGTCTCTGTCATTGTCTCTCGCCCGGCTCTGTTCTCTTTAATTGATGACGCACACAGACGGGGAGGGAGGGGGGAGTGGGCGAGCGGGGTTGCTAGGAGATGGGAGTGTGTGTGTTATATCTCTCTGTAGAGGGTGATGTCACTGTGTGTGTGTGTGTCTGTGTGTGTGTGTGTGTGTAATTAGATAATGTGTGTGAATCATCTCCTTTCAGCTCTAATGGAGTTCACTGCAGCTTATATAACATCTGTCTGTCTGTCTCTGGCTGTAAAATCTGCTCTTTTGTCCAATCACAGCCTCCGTACTCAAAGCACTGGAACAGTTCAGTAAATCATCTGCATGCTGCATGTCAGTTAGCCTAGCTTAGCACAAAGAGTGGAAGCAGCTAACTACAGAAACATTAAATCTCTGTGAGACAGGAAGTTCTGTTGACTTCATTTTCAGATATGGAGGACGTGTCGTGGAGATTGATTGACGTTTATAGCAGCCAATAGCGAGGGCATAATATACACTGCAGCTGGCGCTATGAGCTAGCATCAGCACTTTCCTTCCAGTGAACACGACCGGACCAGAACCAGAACCTCTGAACCAGCAGTGTCCAGTCTAACAGTGAACACAGCAACAGAACCTCTGAACCAGCAGTGTCCAGTCTAACAGTGAACACAGCAGCCTATCGAGGTGGTTTTCTTGCCGGGTTTGGCTCCTGGCATCCCGAGCTGAGTCAGTTCAGTTTAGCTACACGGCTGACTGAGCTAACCACAGTTAGCGCTTCACTATTTAGTAATGTTTCCATCAAGTAATGGTAGCTAATGTTAGCACTGAGCTAATGTTAGCAGTGAGTTGACTTCGACACATGTAAGGACAAAGCAGCAAATATATTGTGAATAAAATCTGATCCAGCCTGAATAAAGTTCTGTGGTTCTGGTTCTGTACAGTGATCAGTGAGGCCCGGACACAGATGACTGTAGTGGCGCTCACAGTCACTCACAGACTGGATCAAACAGAAGATACCATGAAGAACACCTGAAAACACTGAAGACACTTTGTGTCAGTGTTGGACAGACACTGGAGGACAGAGTTTCTGATCATAAGTAATGTAATTAGAACAAACACTTGAGTACAGCTGAACATATTCACCACAGTGTGTTTGGACGGAACCGCTGTGATCAGCTGACAGACCACCGTTGTCTTCACGGGCTGCATCACTGAGCGTGTGCAGAGAACCATCAGCTCACATCAGAGTGACAGCACACTGAAGAGGCTTCACCTGCAGGTCGTCACCACGGCAACCGCTACATTGCCACCTCCCGTCCCCAAGGAAACATCAGTCCTCCTCTGTGACTTCTGACCCCGAACATAAACACCTCCTCAACACAAAGACACCTCCCCCACCTCAGAGAGCACAGGAAGCAGTCAGAGGTTTGACTGGAGCATCCAGAGGAGGAGGAGGAGGAGGAGGAGGAGGAGGAGGAGGAGGAGATGATGAAGGTCGCAGCAGTGCTCAGCTTTGTTGTTTTGTTGCTCAGATGGAAACTGGGCGTCTTAAGACAGGAAGTCACAGAGCTGCAGACAGGAAACAGTAAACCCTGCCCAGCCTACACACACACACACACACACACACACACACACACACACACACACACACACACACACACACACACACCACACACACACTGCCAGCCATTTCTCTGGTTCTGCCTCATCTCATCTCTCAGTCTCTATTCACTGTTAGACTGACACTGCTGGTTCAGGAGGTTCTGTTGCTGTCTACCGTTAGACTGACACTGCTGGTTCAGAGGTTCTGCTGCTGTGTTCACTGTTAGACTGGACACTGCTGGTTCAGAGGTTCTGTTGCTGTGTTCACTGTTAGACTGACACTGCTGGTTCAGAGGTTCTGCTGCTGTGTTCACTGTTAGACTGACACTGCTGGTTCAGAGGTTCTTGTTGCTGTGTTCACTGTTGTGACTGACACTGCTGGTTCAGAGGTTCATACTGTGTTCACTGTTAGACTGGACACTGCTGGTTCAGAGGTTCTGTTGCTGTGTTCACTGTTAGACTGGACACTGATGCTAGCTCATAGTGCTAGCACAGCGATGCACAGCAGTGAACGTTACTGACTTCAGTTTGTCAGTATCCATGACATTTTACAGGAGACTTCATGTAGAATTTTAAAGTACTTTTACTGGAGTATTTTGTTTCATGCCATTTATCTCAGATGGAAATATTGTACTTCTCTCTTAAGTAAAGCTACTAGAGCAGACAAGCTAACGAGTTAAACAAAGCATAAGATCAAAGTACTTTAAGAGATGATGTCCTTGTTCGATACTCCGTTCATGAGGAACGAGTCTCTTATATTTAAGGTCATTTCTCCTGAACACCAACAAAGTTTTCAGTTTAGTTGTACCACTCTGCTACATTAGGAACAAACAGTCGACTGCCAAAGATCACGTCAGTCAGTGTGAGAGTTCAATACGCTACTGAGAGCTAATGTGGCTAATGAGAAGAAGAGCCAGAGCAGACGCATAACGCATCCCAACCGATGATGAATGCGGTCTGAAAGCTGAAGAAGAATCAGGTCGACATTTTCCTGGTTCATGTTCCCCAACATGCTTTCACATGTGGAAATATGTGCATATTTGCATGGGGTGTTTTATTTTGAAAATCCGCTGATCCTCTATGCTGTTTCTGTGTCTGGCTTCCTGTCAGCTCGAGCTGCTCTGTGTAGATTAAGCATCAGCTGCTCGTGGCGTCACACTGAGCCGAGCGGAGGCCCGCCTGAACCGATCGAGTGGAGTTTGGTGGTCAGATGATCCAGAAGGTTTTTATACATGTGATCATGTTTTTTCTAGAGCACGTGATGTTTACTCAAACATTAAAGCAGGTCATAAATCATACACCGGTATTTTATATTTGAAGATGTGTGAAAACTCGTGTCCGCGGATGAATGAAGATCAGCTGACAGCTGCTCTGCACTGAAATAAACAATAACACAGTTAGCATTTAATCGCTGAGCTAAAGGATCATGTGTACCACAGCAGACAGTGCTCCATTAACATCACATACTTCATGTTTCTTGGCTTCAAAACATCAGTGTTTCATTCATTAACTGGCTCCAAAAAGTTAAGCTGAGGAAATGAGTCTTAATGACTGAATTGTTTCCAGAGAGCTGGGACAGTGGATGAGGAAGTCAAGCAGATTAAGCAGATTACACTGAACGGGTCCGGGGTTTGGTGGTTTAGAACCTGCTGCTAACAGGTCATCTTACATTCTGTACAGCGCCTGAGGAGACGAGCTCGGGGGACGAAAGGCCTGTTCTTCTTTGTGAAACTACACAAACATTAACTCTGAGCATCAGTGGTTAGCATTAGCAGAACACTGAGCTAACACAGAAACAGGAAGAAAACTCCTCAAACTGCAGTAACTGAAGATTTATAAAATATAAACAGTTTATACACGAACAGCTGAAACATTCTGAACCTTCTGAAGACAAAACACCAACAAGCTAGCTGATTTACATAACTTGTTTTTGCACTTTATCTTGAACCATTTTCAACACAGACGAGCTAACACGAGCTGACATGTAAAGCACACAGCTAACACGTAGCTGACATGTAGCCAAATACATAGCTAACACGAGCTGACATGTAGCTAACACATAGCTAACACGTAGCTGACATGTAGCCAACACATAGCTAACACGTAGCTGACATGTGAAGCAATACATAGCACACATAGCTAACACGAGCTGACATAGCTAACACATAGCTAATACATAGCATATCTAAGTACAGGGAAAGGAAGTTGACAGAGGCTTGCTCAACTGTGATTGGATCACACAGCGCAAAGGGGCGGGGCTTATGAAGATGGAGGGTGAACATCATTTTACTTTTGAATCAGGATGAACGAGACACAAACAGTGAAAGACGATTTAGACAAGGTCTGGATGAAGAATCTGTGGTCGCCCCCATCACGCCCTCGGTCTGACCTCGCTAGGAACTCTCTCATCTTCAACATAAATCACCTGATGTTTGTCGTCAGACACCTGAAGCTCTTTAAACACTGAAGCAACAAGAAGACAACGTGACACTCCCCTAACTCGTCCACACGGCTGGACCGCTGACTATTTTAACTTTTCTCTGATAAACTGACGCTCTGTTAAATCCTGCTGATGCTACGACATCATCAGCTGCACGGTGTCTCTGCTGCCAACTGTAGCTGCTGTTAGCTCAGTTTGTTAGCCTGGGCTGCTCCGACTGTGAGCTCAGAGCACCGGGGGAGTGTTAGTGTTTGTACCACAGAAGAAGAAGAAGAAGAAGAAGAAGAAGAAGAAGAAGAAGAAGAGGTGTTCAGGCCCAGCAGTCAGCAGCTTCTATGGACATAATGGCAGAGGAGAAGAGAGTGAAGAGGACGCTTGACGGAGGAAGCTAAGAAGAGAAAAGGAGAGAGTGAGCGAGCAAGAAGCCGCCGGACAAGAGTAAATCTGGGACTGACTTTTAGTGGCTGTTACGCAGACGTAACGTTGCTTTAACATTTGAGTCAATGGCAGTTCTGTTTTATCAGAATAAATAAGATGAAGAAAAGGCTTTATTGTGACGGTTCACAGGAAGTCTCTTCCTTCTCTTCTTCTGTGGTTCAAACTGAACTCAGATTTTATGCTTGGTGATGAAAAACTGATCAATTAGTGACGTCAGCAGGCCACACGCGTGTAACACACACACACACACACACCTGTCTGCAGCTACAGATCAATCAGGCTGACCTGTCAATCAGAAACAAGCAGCCGACCAATCACAGTGATTGACATCAGAACAGACCCGACCACACAGGAGCACGTGGGCGGCGCATGTTGTTGCGGGGTTTGTGCGTGCTTTCCGTGTGTGTGTGTGTGTGTGTGTGTGTGTGTGTGTGTGTGTGTGTATGCGTGTGTGTAATTACAGTGTTCCGAGGTCCTGTGCGCTACGCCTATCCTGGAGTCTGGTCTCGAAAACAGAGCGCTACTGACGGCCGCTCCACCGGCCCATCCTCCCGGTTGTCTGTCTGTCTGTCTGTCTGTATGTCTGCCTGCCTGTCTTCTCTCTATGTCTGTCTGTCTGTTGTGCTTCCTCTCCTCTTTGTCCTGCAGCAGCAGTAGGAGGTTTTTCTGCTCTCTCTCTCTCTCTGTCTCTCAGACCCCCGCCCAACATCCAACCATTTTCCTCTCACAAACAAACACACCTCGAGACACAAGAGGGGCTGATGCTGTCCACACGGCCCTACGTCACCTCCTCCAGCTCATCTGAGGAGACTGAATGAAAAAACTTCATCATCATCATCATCATCATGAAGTTAAGGAACATCCTGAATGCCAAAGTTATATATATAATAAAGTTCAAATACACACACACACACACACACACACACACACATATATATATATATATATATTATTAGGGATAGTTGTACAGTGTGATTCAAAACAAACAAACATAACAAAACAACAGCTGTGACATAATGTCATGTTTCACTTTTGTGATGATGTTTGTCTATTATTTACGCGATTTACACTTACAGTTAGTCCACAGTTGGCTCACAGTTACGTTTATTGCTATTTATGTTATGTTATGTTACGTTATGTTATGTTATGTTATGTTATGTTATGTTATGTTATGTTACGTTATGTTACGTTATGTTATTAAGCATGCTAAGTTACATTATTATTACTGCTATGTTACATTATATTACGTTATGTTACGTTACATTATATGACGTTACGTTACATTATGTTACGCTACGTTGCTATGTTATGTTAAATTATGTTACGTTACGCTATACGAGCATTATGTTACGTTAAGTTATGTTACGTTACGTTATGTTACATTATGTTACGTTACATTATGTTATGTTATATTATGTTACGTTATGTTACATTATGTTACGTTAAGTTACATTATGTTACGTTACGTTAAGTTACATTATGTTACATTACGTTATGTTACATTATGTTACGTTAAGTTACATTATGTTACGTTACGTTGTTACGCGTTACGTTACGTTACGTTACAGTACGTTACATTACGTTATGTTACGTTACGCATTATGTTGCGCATGCTATGTTACGCTACGTTACATTATGTTACATTGCGTTACGTTAAGTTACATTATGTTACGCTACGTTAAGTTATGTTACGCACGCTATGTTATGTTACATTACGCTAAGTTATGCTACGCTAATGCCACGCTACGTTAAGTTACGCCACGCTATTACGCCACGTTAAGTTACGCTACGTTAAGTTATGTTAAGTTATGTTACATATCTTATGTTATGTTGCACTACGGTTAGGTTACAGTTAGCTTACGTTAGACTACAGTTACATTATGTTATGTTATGTTATGTTATGTTATGTTACGGTTAGGTTAGGTTTGGGGGTGCTAGAGGTCGATAGAGATCATCTTTAGTCTGTTGCTGCTGCAGAAAATCAAACAGAAATCATCTTCAGCCTCACGTCTGATCAATATTTCTAATATGTTTTTATTGATCTGACAGAGCAGGAAGATGTAAAATATCACTTTGTTGGCTGTTGCCATATCACCCAATCCTACTATAAGGTCAAATCAACACGCTTTGTTGACAGTCAGATCTGAGATCAGGTTTTACAGAAAAGATTAATCTGAACACGCAGACTGGAAGTGACACGCTGACAGGTTAAACATGAGCTGTGCCTGGAAGAGTCAAGTTTCTGTTTTCGTTACTCTGAACCTGAAGAGTGGTTCACCGTGGAACCGGCTTAATGTCTCGACTGAACAAACAGTAACGCAGAGGAGAACCCAAAACTGGTGCAACTGGTCAACTGGATCCATTCAGAGTGAATACGAGTCCTGATGAACTCAAAATAAAATCCTGCACTGGATCTTTATTCATCAGGGACGACGCTTGATTCATTAAATATTAACCATCTCAGACAGTCTGTGGGGACGCTACAGAGTCTACGCCTGTTTTAGATAGTCTGTGGACGCCACAGAGACTACGTCCAGGTTTTAGACAGTCTGTGAGGAAGTCACAGAGACTACATCCAGGTTTTAGACAGTCTGTGGGGACGTCACAGAGACTACGTCCAGGTTTTAGACAGTCTGTGGGGAAGTCACAGAGACTACATCCAGGTTTTAGACAGTCTGTGGGGAAGTCACAGAGACTACATCCAGGTTTTAGACAGTCTGTGGGGACGTCACTGAGACTACGTCCAGGTTTTAGACAGTCTGTGAGGAAGTCACAGAGACTACATCCAGGTTTTAGACAGTCTGTGGGGACGTCACTGAGACTACGTCCAGGTTTTAGACAGTCTGTGGGACGCCACAGAGACTACGCCCAGGTTGTGTATCACAGTATCTGTGAACAGCAGATCAAATATTTGTTCAGTAATCAGAGAAATCCCTTCCTGTTTCATGAAGTTCTGATCTGGTTCTGGTTCAGTGTTATGTAACAGCTCCCCTGCTGACTGCAGACTGACAGTACAGACTGTTCATCATTTGTATTCTGTTTTCAACATCATTTAGACAACAGCCCTATGATCCTCCTGTTCTTCTTCTCTGAAGTTCTGGTTCTCTCAGCCCTCAGCCTCACCCTCCTCACTTTGTCTCAGTCCATATAAAGAGTTCAGACCAGAACCTGAGAGTCCGGACCTGTCCGTCAGTGTGAGGTCAGCACGTTCCTGTGCTTTGATTGGTTTGCTAGTGGTGGGCGGGGCCTCAGGCTCAGTGGTGATGTAATGCTTGTGTTTGTCCAGTGGAGGGCGGAGTGACCTCAACATTTTGTTGATGCTTTCCATTAACCCCTCCTCCTTCCCTTCCTCCCTTCCTCCTCCCTTCCTCCCTTCCTTCCTTCATTCCTTCGTCCAGTTCTCTGTTTCACATTCTTTTGAGCTGAGATCAGATGATCAGTTTAAAAGGAGCTGATGGCATCACTCTCTAAGAGAACCTGAACTCAGACAACCAGAACCAGGAGAACCTGATAACATGGACAACCCTGAGAACCTGGAGAACTTGTAACCCTGGAGGATGAGAAAATGTGGAGAACCTGGTGAACATGAAAACCTGAGAACCAGAAAACCTGGAGAACGTAAGAGTCTGCAACCCTGGAGAACCTGTAAACCTAAAGGATGAAGAACCTGGAGAACCTGAGAATGAGAGCTCGGAGAATCTGAAAACATGGAGTTCTGGCCACACCAAAGTTCTGTGGAGGGTATCATCATCATTTTTTATTTCTACACGCTTGAGATATTTCATAGGTTTTGTACAGGATGTTTTATTTTGAAAATTGATTCTCAAACTGAACAAAGTTTTGTAAATGGACTGATTCCTGAAATGATCCGTTCATCTGTCAAAGCTTCTAATCGGACTGTAAACATGAGGACGAAGTCTTGACCCGGATACGTGAAAACATGGTTACCTCCAGAGGATGAATCATCGTCACACTGCTTCTTATATTTGATACATTTATTTTTCTTTCTGTGAGTAACTGAGGAGAAAATAAGCAACGAGTGAAGGAAAGAATTGATGAGGAAAGGAGGTGAAGAAGGAAGAGTGAGGATGAACTCGTCACCTTGTTCAGACTTTTCAGGCTGAAGAAGAAAAACAGCAGCTGTCTACTGAATGAAGACGAGTTTTCTTTTCACTCCACTTCAATTCAGATAAAAAACCTTCAGCGAGTCACAAGACGGCGGCGTTTGATTCCCAGAGAGACGAAGAACGTCTGAGAAGACGGACAGGAAGCTGAATCATCTTCACTGTCGAGTCAATTCAAGAGTTTGTTTTCAAACTTCCTTTAAGAAATCTGACATCTGAACACGTCCGTAAAAACACGAGATAAAGGACGTCACATGTCGACAGACTGACTGTCAATCTTGGCCAAAGATAAACTGTTTCTGGAACAAACTTCTTTTTTAGACAGATTTTGATGCAGCGCTGCCCGATGGGTCGAGGTCACGGTGATATTCCAGTGCTGGTTTACGTACACAAGACTTCTGGATTCTCTGAATCTTTGAATTTGAATTGAATAATAATCCACAAAGATAAACTTCATGTTTTGGACTCTCGCCTCAACAACTCAAGAGTGACAACAGATCCTGATTTGTTTGTTTGAGACTAAAGCAGGAGCGCGGACCTTTTCGCCAGGTCTGCCCGGTCTTGCCAGCACCTCCAAAGGATGGCGCCCAGGAAGATCCCGAAGGAGATGTTGAACCACCAGCTGGCTGCTTACTGCGAAGGACGCAAACTCCTCGCCTTATCTCCAAGGCTGAGGAAGTCTACTTCAGCTGTTTGTATCTCACATTCTTTTTAATACTACCCAAAGCTCATGACCAGAGGTGAGGGTCGGAATGTAGATGGACTGGAACCTCGAGAGCTTCCCACTCAGCTCCCTCTGAACCACAACGGTCCAGTACAATGTCCATAGTACTGCAGACGCTGGTCCATCTCAGGCCCCATCTTCCCATCATTCGTGAACAAGACCCCGACGTACTTGAACTCCTGGACTTGGGGCAGCAACTTGCTCCCAATCCAGAGGACTATTCATTTTGTTTTGTCCACAACAGGGCAGTTTACAGGATTTGTAGCTGGAAAGGCCGCTACAATTGTGAGAATTTGCTGCTTTTATCTGTTTTATATAATCTACATTCACTGTTGTAAAGGTTCAGGATCATCAGTAAGGCAAAAACAAGTAATTTGAAGATTGTTCCGGCCTTGAAATAATCCCTTGCTTATGAACAGCTCGTCCAAACTCGGAGGGAGCAGTCCATCGTTTCTCTCAACATTTGTTATTTTGTTGGTTCCTTTGTGGTTCTAATTCACCAGCCTTGTTTAGGTGGTTTAAAAGGTGAGCGTGTGTTTGATTCTGTGTGAGGACTGGCCTTAACCAAACCATGTCCGTGACCTCCGACTCCATCAGGTAGCGCTGCATTTAAATCCGTCTAAAAAGTCCGTCTCTTTATCTCGCCCTCATTGTTCAGATGTCAGATTTCTCTAAAGGGACAACGCAGGAGCTTTGCAGACTGGACCTGGGCACGGCGCTTCTACCCATCATGCACTGGGTCTAACAAAGACCTTGACGCTACCCAAACCTGGAGGATGTTGATAACGTTTCCACAGCAACAGGCTTTGTTTCTGTAGTTTATCAGTCACTTTGTGATTGGTCCAGACTGCCTGATGGTTGTTTGACCTCTGACCTCTTTACGGCTGCCACGGCATCCTGCTGTGTATGTGTGTGTGTGTGTGTGTGTGTGTGTGTGTGTGTGTGTATGTGTGTGTGTGTGTGTATGTGTGTGTGTGTGTGTGTACTGCAGCTGATGAATATCTTTTTGTTTTCAATGAATCCTCTTATGTGCATCAGAATTATAATTATTCACACACACACACACACACCGCCTTTAACTCGTGTGTGTGTGTGTGTGTGTGCAAGCGTGTTCCGAGTGAAGTCACGTAATTAAAGCTCATTAAACTTATTGAAGCTCCGTTTGAAAACGCCGCGCCTGATTGGCTGGACAGGTTATGTACAGCTGCAGCTTTCCTGTTTATTAAAGAAGACACTCAGCTCTTAACGAGGCGAAGAGGTGAGTGACACATCATCCCAGCTTCCTGCCGCATTCAAGACACCTGCAGACTCACCTTTATAAACACGCTATGAACACTGAAGAAGCATGGAGACTGTCTAAACCTCGACGTAGTCTCTGTGACGCCCCCACAGACTGTCTAAACCTGACATAGCCCTGTGACGTCCCCGCCAAGAGACTGTCTTAAAATCCCGACGTAGTCTCTGTGACGCCCCACAGACTGTCTAAACCCGGACGTAGTCTCCGTGACGCCCCGCAGACTGTCTAAAACCTGGACGTAGTCTCTGTGACGCCCCCACAGACTGTCTAAACCTGGACATAGTCTCTGTGACGCCCCCGCAGACTGTCTAAAACCTGACGTAGTCTCTGTGACGCCCCCACAGACTGTCTAAAAACCCGGATAGTCTCCGGTGGACGCCCCGCAGACTGTCTAAAACCCGGACGTAGTCTCCGTGACGCCCCCGCGAGACTGTCTAAAACCTGATGTAGTCTCCGTGACGCCCCCGCGAGACTGCTCCAAAACCTGGACGTAGTCTCTGTGGACGCCCCTGCAGACTGCTCCAAACCTGGACGCCGTGTCTGTGATTGCTGATGTTGTATTTGTTAATTCCAGTGCTATAATTTACGACCTTGGCCCAACCATCCACCTCTGTTCTGTTATCGTGCACCACAGACGTCTGATTCAGGTCTTTCCACGACCCCCTCAGCGCCAGGACTTTCCTTCAAAGCCTGATGCCCTTACTTTGCTCAGAGGTTTTTGACTACATTTGGTTCCCAAGTTATGACCCTAACACTCAGTTTGGCGCGGACAATAAGGATCATGCAACCGAGGCAGAACATTAAATATGAATATGATGGGTGGATAAGTTTTCCAATGTCCTCCGGCGTTTCCATTTTTGTTACCTTCATGCTAACTTCTCGCCGAACATCCACGCTGAAGATCTCAAAGTGCCTCTTTGTTTGCACAGAGCATGTGCCACCGATGAGGTCATGGACTAGATTTTGTCATGTGACCTGAGAGACACTCATCAATGATGAACCTTCTCTCAGCTGTCAATCATCAGCCTCTCATTGAGGTTAATTCTCTTTTTCAAACAGAATGAACAAAATGAAAGGACACACACACACACACACACACACACACACACACACACACACGCACACACACACTGCTTTTGTATCATGTATGAACCAGTGAACTGAGATGACTGAGGAGCTTTAGTTTACTTCAAAACGCTCGTCAACGCTACAGAAACACTCGGTAAGTATGATCAGGTTGTCTGGAGTGTTGACTGCTGTCAGTCAGGCCCTGACTGTCAGTTCAGCATCAGTGTAATCCACAAAGATAAACTGTGCTCTCTCTCTTTATTTCGTGACAGATTGCATGCTGCCCGATGGGTCGGCGGTCACGGACATTCAGGTTAAATTGTACACAAGACTTCTCTGACTCTCTGAATTTCCAGTTCAACGTGTTTCTGTACAAACTTTACATTTTGATTCAATAATCCCTCTACCAGCCTCCTTCAGTTAGCTGTGCTGCTGTCTTATGTTGTGATGATCGTTCAAACATTAATGTGTTCGTCCTCCTGCCGTTTTTAATGAGGGAAAATAAATGAATTCATCCCTGAACGTCTGATTTTATGATATTTTCTTCATGGAAACTCTGTGTGTTTGTGCAGCTGTGACATTAACATGAGAGGATTAACCTCAGGGATCAATAAAGTCTGATTGATTTCATATCAGGTTGATTAAAATCAAAATAATGACTCTTCTTGTTGCTATGAGACTCGTGGTGTTTATTATCCTTCATTAAATGCTGTTTTACTGCTCGACTCTCCCCATCACTTCAATCAGCTCCAATAAAGACCTGATGAAGATTTCATTTTATTTCCTCCTCCTCCTCCTCCTCCTCTTCCTCCTCCTCCTCTTCCTCCTCCTCCTCTTCTTCCTGGTCCTCCTCCTCCTCCTCCTCCTCCTCTTCCTCCTCCTCCTCCTCCGTCAGCAGACAGATGAGACGACGAGCGTTTTTGTCTCAAACAGACTTATTCAAATCCAACACCTAAAATAGTTTCCCCACTGCTTTCTTATATCTGTGAAAGAACTGTGCGCCCAGAAAATCAAACAATTCATCCAAACTGATCGTGGACGGTCGGACAGTTTCTGTACAGCGTCTGATGAAGACGAGGAGGACGAGGAGGAGGAGGTGGGATGAAGATGAGGAGGATCTCAGCAGGAGGTGAAGGTCTTCCAGAAGAAGTTCTTGCAGCCGGCTTTCCTCTCTCGGGGGCGAAAGAAGGACTACTACGCCGGTGGCGGCTCGTTCCAGATCCATGGATGTCTTCGGGTTCTCCTTCAGCCAGAGGGCTCCTCCAGAGCCTCGCTCTCCACCTGAAGGAGGTCCACAGGAGCAGCCTGCCAGGGAGGACTGCCCAGGTCCTGAAAGAACCACGACAATCAGACACGCTTAAAGATATCCAAAATATCAAACTAAAATATCAAACATCAAAACAGCAGGTTTTATTTGAACTTTGACTCGTTTATACACCAAATATATATATATATATATATATATATATATATATATATATATATATATATATATATATACATATATGTATGTATATGTGTATATATGTATATATATATGTATGTATATATGTATATGTATATATGAAGCTTCAGTCTGTAACAGGTGTGTCTCTTATAATGTAATATAACATAATCAAATCTATATTTTATATAAAATCTTCTATGTTATCAGGTCATTACTGACTGAATACATCTTTGTGTTTGTGTTATTACATGTTGGTCAGACAGAGCGAGAGAAGACGCTATCTTGAACATTTTTCACGTTCCTGATGTTTCCATCGAACAAACTAATGAAATACTTCAGAGAAAAAATCAGCAGATCGTTAAAATATTTGTTTTCAATAACACAGAGTTAGTTTTAGAAAAAAATCTGTGTCGTGGTTAAATGAATAAACAGTTGTCTGCTGGTCTGTACATATATATTCATATATGTTCATATATGTTCATATATATTCATATATAAAACATATATGTTCATATATATTTATATATGTTCATATATATTCATATGTTCATATATGTTCATATATATATTCTCGTATATGTTCATATATATTCATATATGTGTTCATATATATTCATATGTTCATATATATTCATATATGTTCATATATATTCATATGTTCATATATACTGTATATGTTCATATATATTCATATGTTCATATATATTCATATATGTTCATATATATTCATATATGTTCAGATATGTTCATATATATTCGTATATGTTCATATATGTTCATATATTCGTATATGTTCATATATGTTCATATATGTCTGAGTATGTTCATATATATTCGTATATGTTCATATATGTTCATATATATTCGTATATGTTCATATATGTTCATATATATTCATATATGTTCATATATGTTCATATATATTCATATATGTTCATATATGTTAATATGTGGACCTGATGCTGCAGCTGATCTGAATCAGTTTGACTTCTGCTCTTAAAGACTACACAGCAGCTCATCATGAAGCAGTTCAGACTCAGCAGACTGTTTTATTATAAAATCTTCAGCTGATTTCTGTCTTTAAAAATAATCTGACAGTTGAAGGAAGTCGCATCGATTCTTTGTTGATCATCAGAAAATTAATACAATTACAATTTTGATAATTCATCAAATGAATTTGAGGACGCTACCAGACACGCAACAACACTGTTAACTGACTTTTCACTGAATTCATTAACGTTATAAAATGATCCTCTAATTAACATAAAACCATCGTTTTTTCTGCCCTGAGTTCTGCCTGCACCCTCCTGTGACGATCAGAGCCTGAGAGCCAAAATCCAGACAAAAAGTATCTAAGACGCAGATCAGCTGGAGGAAGTTCAAATCTTCTTCAGAAATTTAAATGTAAAATGTCGTGAGTGAGAATCAGAGACGATTCTTCACCTCGTTAATCCAAGTGAATTAACTGTTTAGTGTCTGAACTGAACATACTGACGAGGCCCTGTTTCATCTGGATTTTCATTAAGACAAACTCTAATAAATAAAGTTCATTTAGAGTCAGTCCAATCAGAGATCAAAGGTGATCCAGTCTGAAGTCTGGAGATAAACATCTCATCGCTTCACAAAGATTAAATAAAGATAAATAAAGATTTGACTTTTCTTTTTGTTCTGTTCAGTTATCAGATCACATTAAGATGACTGACAACATCTGACCTTGTCTGTGTCTGTACCTGTCTGTGTCTGTACTGGTTCGTGTCTGTACTCGTCTGGTCTGTACCTGTCTGTCTGTACCTGTCTGTGTCTGTACTCCCGTCTGTCTGTACTCTGTCTGTCTGTACCTGTTCGTGTCTGTACCTTCCGTCTGTGTCTGTACCTGTCTGTCTGTACTCTGGGTTCCGTGTCTGTACTCTGTCTGTAAGTGTCTGTATCTGTCTGTCTGTACCTGTCTGTAAGTGTCTGTGTCTGTACCTGTGTGTCTGTCTGTACCTGTCTCGCTGTCCGTACCTGTCTGTCTGTACTCTGTTCGTGTCTGTACCTGTCTGTGTCTGTACTCTGTCTGTGTCTGTACCTGTCTGTCTGTACCTGTCTGTGTCTGTACTCTGTCTGTGTCTGTACCTGTCTGTCTGTACCTGTCTGTGTCTGTACCTGTCTGTGTCTGTACCTGTCTGTCTGTACCTGGGTCTGTCTGTACCTGTCTGTGTCTGTACCTGTCTGTGTCTGTACCTGGGTCTGTCTGTACCTGTCTGTGTCTGTACTCTGTCTGTGTCTGTACTCATCTGTCTGTGTCTGTACTCATGTGTCTGTGTCTGTACTCAAGTGTCTGTCTGTACTCATGTGTCTGTCTGTACTCAGTCTGTCTGTACTCTGTCTGTGTCTGTACACATATTTCACGGTGACAGAATAAAAATTTCTTAAAGCTTAAAGTTACATTTAACTTAACATTTAACAGTTTTACACACTAAAACAGATTTGATTTATTTTTGAATTAAAAACGAAGCTCGAAGAATAAAATGAAAAACAGCAGAAGAAGAAAGTTTGACTAGAGGAATGTCTGTCTCTCTGTCTCGTCTCTCTGTCTGTCTGGTCTGTCTGTCTCTCTGTCTGTCTCTCTGTCTGTCTGTCTCTCTGTCTGTCTCTCTGTCTGTCTGTCTGTCTCTCTGTCTGTCTGTCTCTCTGTCCGTCTACCTGTTTGGAGCCCAGCAGCGGGGTCCGGTGCAGCAGCAGGCGGAGTTTGGAGTCTCTCTGAGCGGCTGAGGAGTAGCTGATGGAGGCGGTGATGGAGAGGAGGAGCAGGAGGAGGCAGCGGAGGCGTGAGGAGGAGATCATCTTCATCACCTGTCTGTCTGTCGGTCTGTCTGTCGGTCTGTCGGTCTGTCGGTCTGTCGGTCTACGGGTCGGCGGATCTTCTGGGTCTGTCCCGTCAGACCGGCTCTTATAGCCGCCCTGCGTGCTGACGTCACTGATCACGGTGTGTGTGTGTGTGTGTGTGTGTGTGTGTGTGTGTGTGTGTGTGTGTGTGTGTGTGTGAGTGATGATGATGATGATGATGATGATGATGTCTCCTCCGCCTCCCGCTTTAGTGAAATGATCCGTTTTCAAACACTTTCTCCGCTTCCTGCTGCTCAGTTGACAGTTTCTCAGCCTGAGGCTCGTGGCCCCCCGTCGGGAC
The DNA here is from genome assembly GCA_028641955.1 of Protonibea diacanthus. NCBI lineage: Eukaryota > Metazoa > Chordata > Actinopteri > Sciaenidae > Protonibea > Protonibea diacanthus. The sequence continues at coordinate 733,798 of CM053982.1, read as the reverse complement.
GCACAAGGTCAAAATCGGTCAGTCACCCCGCCAGCATCTGATAGATGATTAGCCAATATGTTTGTCTGACCCTGCTGAGAGTGAAGTTACTCCATCCTGATTGGATCTGACAGTCCATCATGAGGAAGCCCCGCCCCCTGAAGCATCTTCTATTTTTCCTCTAAATGAAACAGAACGAACATCGAGACTTCAAACTACAGACTGAGACTGTGAACTCATGAGAAACTGATCACTGAGCCAGTGGATCAGCTGAGAAGTCGGCTCATTTCTCCATAAGACTCTACGATCAGACCTTTCTCCTGCTGGACTCATGAGAGGCTCTGTGCACACACTGAGTCCATAAAGACAGTCAGATGATTTATATTGGTGGTGTCACTTTAAAGAGGTGAAGAAACGTCCTGCTTTAAGGTCAGTGTTTCATTTCAACAACAACCTCTGAGCTGAAAAGTTACGCTAACCTGGTCACACACGGTATGAATGCAGTCACGCTTTCAGGTGCAGATGTTCCACCTGAAGTCTCCCAGACTGTCTCAGAGGGCAACATCCCTGCATCCTGATCAGACCACTGAGACTGTTTTAAAGACAGGCAGAACAGTTTGAACAGTTTGAGCCGCTGACTCAGCTCCAGATTGCGCCTCGTAGGCCTTCAGCCATGTTTTCTTGATCGTCGCCACCTGATGTCGGTCACATCAGCACATTGTTGTTGCTGCCTGCAGGTCTGTCATTTAAAATATTAACATGCTGACGTGCAAACACAGACCGTCATTCAGGTATGACGGTTATTAGGACATAAGAGAGGAAGCAGGAGGGACTCTGGGTAGTTTCCTCCACACTCGACTTGTTAGGATTTGTGTGTCCTCAGAAGTCAGTGTTCTGTTGAAGCGTCCTCATATTAAGGAGAAACAAACACACACACACACACACACACACACACACACACACACACAGCTGAAGGCTTATTAAATCTGTTATCGTTCATCACAGATGCCTCCAGAGCCTCTTATTGTTTTTCCCTTTAATGAATTCCTCTTCTCATCGCAGTCGTTAAATAAGCTGAAGGCATCACGTCATGTGACTCAGCTGCTGACACACTAACAGCGTTCAGGTGTGCAGACAGCTGTAAGCTAGCTAACGTACTGATGGAGTTACCTGGAGGAAGTGAGAATGTCGAAGTCTGCGTCTGTGTCTCGTCACGCTCTGACGGAGGCGAAGGCGTGATTCTCGGCTCCGTGACTTTAAAGTTCTTCAGGTTTCATTTGAACTTGTTTTTTAAACTCATGTTTGAGTGAATGTGGATGCACGTGCTGCACTGGGAACATTTGTGCTATATTTATTTTAACCCATATAAACTCCCTGTTGAGGTCATAATGTTCAGTAATATGTTGAATCTGCGGGAGTCTCAGTAATGAACCTTCAGTCACAGCTGTGAATCGTCTCTACGAACAGTTTCCCACTGTTACACTGCAAACACTGATCACAGCTCGGCTTCATGAACTCACAAACATCTCTGCGCTGATTATTTTTCCCTCTCTTTGTTATTTTTTAATATTTCCACAAAACAAACAAACAAACAAACATTTACAGAAATGTTCCTGCTGCATGATGCTGTGTTGATGTCTCGCTCCTCTAATTAACCAATCAAACGGCGCCTCAACCGATGATGAAAGAAGCAACAGGGTCCTCTTTGATTGGCTGACTGGTTACCTGAACCACACCGAGACAGGTGACAGACAAACGAGTCATACTGACATCAGACAAACTGATCTGGTAATTAAAGTGAATCACCTGGATTGTGACTGCACAGTGATGTGAACTCAAGTCTGAGTTTACCTGGAACAGGTTTCTCATGTACAGGTGAGTCAACAACAGAGATATTTACATAGATCCATGGTGAAGTTCAGCCTCATGTGGCAAGTCCAGCAAAATCTTAACTTTTGTCAAACATCTTTGAAGGTGTGCATGAAATGAAGGCACTGTGACTGGGAAGCACCTGACCATCTGCAGTGGGTTTTTGTTTTGTTCATGCATTTGTTTTCTCCGATTGCCCCTGAACATCCCACAGACACTAGCAAGCGTCAGGTGTGTGAGAACCAGGTGGCTTTAAAGAGTGGCAGCAAGCTGGAAGGTGGTTGGTTGGTTGGTTGGTTGGTTGGTTGGAGCATGTGGTGGACGGTTGGAGTGGGTGGCTGATGGCAGCTGAAGCGGGCCGGCAGGCAGAGGACTCGAATGACTGAGACTGCAGGGCGTCTGTCAGCGGTCTGTAGAGGCCAACCAAACCCAAAAATGTGACCAGGTCTTTGTTGTGTTGCTGGTGACAGGTAGTGACGAATTGCTTTCTCCGTACCAACCTGCTGACTGTGGTTCAGCACAGAACCTCAGCCAAACAGAACAAGAACCTTTCTGCATGTTACAGAGTACCAACAGAGAATCTGACTGTCAGCTACCATTCATCATCCTCATTACTCTCACTGGGACAACTACTGGTTCTGCAGGCTGATCAGTCCAGACATGTCTGCCGCCAGTCACATCATTTCCCAACATGAGCGTCACATCATCAACAGAGACGGACACACCTCCAACTTCACTCTCAGCAAATTTCTAAATAAGTGAACCAAAATGACGACCAGCCGGACAGCTGGAGCTCAACTCTGCAGATTCAACATGACGGTTTATGACTGCTTGGCTGGTCACATGCACTCTGGTGTGCTTGTTCCAAAGGCCAAACTTCACCATGATCAACTCTATTGGAACACGTCCATCTCATACAAATATGCCTTTACAACAGCCCAACATTTTCCTTGGGCTCTTGTCTGAACACACGTCTGATCGTACGCTGGTCTAAAGACATCTCGAGGATTCACCAATAGCAAACAGCCTCTGGAAAACAAAAGAATCTAAAGCATTGACCTGCACAACCAAAGTTAAAGAGCAAACCTCTCAGCTGAGCAGCCCTTCTCATGGCCTTTCCTGACCTACAGAACTCAGCCCTGGTCTTTGGGGGCTGCTGACAATGGGTACTACAACCAACAAGTTGGCAACCGTGCCAAAAGACCGTGGATGTGTTTGAACGGCTCCAACAGTCAGTCACGAAGATCGACAGGTACATTTGTGCTTCTCTTGTTCTTTTGCACATGAATGATTCCATCGGCACAGTGGTGCAGCGGTTAATGCTGTCGCCTCGCAGCAAGAAGGTGCTGTGTTTGAACCCACCATCTTCCCTTCCCTCTGAGTTGGTGACTCTCATAGGTGTGATGATCTGCATCGCTGTCAGATGGCATTGGCTCCAGCGTCCACACTGAGGATAGGCGGTCAACAAGTCCTCACTCACGCCGTCCACCAATCACGTTTTAAAAGTCCCGATTTCCACAACGTGACCTTCATTCATTCTCCGTCATGCACTTGTCACCTTATAAGGAACCTTTTCTGTCTCCAGCTGCAATGACCTCTCAGGACTGCTGGCGAGGAGGCGGGACTTCAGTTGTCCGGGTAGCTAACAGCAAATGACAGGACGCATTTCACACCTGTCTGACCCTGTTACCACGGAAACGCCTCAGTGACAAGTCGGATTACAGAAGTCGTCTGTTTGTGACGGCTGATTGGTTCAGCCTGTTGGTTGGAGACTTTGGGGCATGTTGTTAAATTATTAATTTAATCTGTGTATTATTTTACTTGAGTTCATTCTGCTTTTAATTGTGTTTTAATGGCATTTTAATGGATTTCTTCACCTTATGTAAAACACTTGTCACTTGTCATTTTTATCTCTTCGGTTCAGAGTCACTTCAAAACACAAAGATGTTCAATTTATGGCAGTTTAAGATGAGAAGAGGCAGCAAATGAACCATGAAATGACCTCAGTAATTAATCTGTCACTGAATGATGTTTGAAATCAACAAACTGAATGATTGTTTGGGGAATTTATTAATTTATTCATTTCACAGAGCTCAAGGTACTCTCAAGATATTCATTTTTGATAGAGCTCAAAGTTAGGACTGGACGTAGTCTCTGTGACATCCCACAGACTGTCTAAAACCTGGACATAGTCTCCGTAATGAATTGGACATTTGAACATAGGGACTTATGGAGACTGACTCACTTCTGCAGCCAGCCTCAAGTGGACGTTTGAGGAACTGCAGTTTTTAGCACTTCAGCTTCACTTCACACACGGTGGTTGCTCGCATGACTGACGTTGACGTGTGGACAGAAGGAATCGAACCTGTGATCAACGGATGACCTGCTGAAAAGTGCCCCAGTGTGTGTGTGTGTGTGTGTGTGTGTGTGTGTGTCTGTGCGTATGTGTGTGTGTGTGTGTGTGTGTGTGTGTGTGTGTGTCGTGCTGTGCAGCAGTGTGTGTCCTCGTTACTTCTCCTCCATTAACTGAAAAACGACGGAGAATCTGCATCAGCTGATTTACATCACATCTAAAGAACCAATCAGAGAGCTTGATTTCCCCTCCAGTGTTTACACTAATGTCTCCTGTCTTCGTCTCCTCTCTTTCCTCTTCTCTGCCTCCTTGTTTCGTGGTCTCCTCTACTCTCTCCTCGTCCCCTTGTCTCCTCTCTCCTTCTTCAGCTCACTGATTGAGTATTTAACTTCCTGTCAGGAGGACATTTTCAGTTTCAAACAGTTCTCCCAGAATCCCGCTGGGCATCGGCGGGGGGTCACATGGTGTGTGCTGACCTGCTAATCATGTGGACGTGGTGAATCAGTGTGTGTGGGTGTGTGTGTGTGCATGCCCGCTGTGTCTCTGCTCATTGATTAGTCTGGACTGACGGACACATTCACCTCCAGCCGTGCATTTGATTGGTCAGCCCACAGCGAGGTGTTTTATTGGTCAGCTCCTCGGCGGGGTGTCGGTCTGACGCAGAACCTCCTGCCGCCGCCCTCCGACTCGACCTTTGAACTCATTAAAGAAACGTTTCACGCATACTGACATGTTTATCACGAGAGGACGGAGGGACCGAGGCAGAGAGAGCACTTCATTCTACCACACGTTTATGAAACTCACGAATGATCCCGAATGATCTCTTCTTAGCTTCCTCCGTCAGCGTCCTCTTCACTCTCTGCTCCTCTGCCATTATGTCCATAGAAGCTGCTGACTGCTGGGCCTGAAGTCTTCTTCTTCTTCTTCTTCTTCTTCTTCTTCTTCTTCTTCTTCTTCTTCTTCTTCTGTGGTACAAACACTAACACTCCCCCGATGCTCTGAGTTCTCAGTCTGGGCAGCCCGGCTAACAAACTGAGCTAACAGCAGCTACAGTTGGCAGCAGTTTACTTCACTGTCCATCATAAAGTCTGTAAATCACCTCAGTGGTGTGACGTTATTGCCTGTTGGTCTCAGAGGCTGTGTTGTACTTGTAGTGGAGTACTCTCTCAGTGTATTTGTACTTACTGAATGTATTTTGTGTACTGTGTTTCAGCTGACATCATCAGACTGAACTTTTTAATTAATTCTTGAACTCAGACTCTGTAAACTGTTTCCAATCAGCTGCACTGATCAGACTGATACCAGCCTGACAGCCGTGAGACGTTCAGGGACTGAACTGAGCGTGGGACACCTGTACGACACCTGTGTGTGGTTGACGTCGACCAATAGGAGCACAGAGGGCTCAAACATGGGACAGTGAATTCACTCTTTACCGTCACCTCTGCATGTCACACAGGTGGTGACGGACGGAGTGCTCTGATTGGACAGTCTGTCACGTCTCTGAGCCAATCACAGCCAGACTTCGTGCCCAGGCAGATGTTAGAAGAACTTCAGCGTGATCCTGACGGAGGATTCAGACCTGCATCCGCTGACAGGAGAGTCATTCATCACCGTGGAAACACAGAGAGACTGTAACCAACCAGCTGACAGATGGAGATAACACACACACACACACACACACACACACACACTGTTCCACCTGATAACAGTTCAATCTGTTTTCAATTATTTTCAATTTATTTCAGTTGGAGCTGCAGGAACGAGCTCAGGGATTTTTCCCGTTTACAGTTTATTTTAATTTGATTTAAACTGAATCATTTTTTATTTCTCTCTTTTTGTTTGTGGATTTTCTGTCAGCTCAACTTAAAACATCTTTCTGTTTGTGACAGTGAGCTTCAAACACACAGCCTGTATACGTACATGATGAGATGGTCATGAGTTCAACATGATATAACTGTTAAACTGACGTCTGTGGATCTGACCTGAGATCAGGTGAAAGGCGTCTGTTCTCACACTGTCACTTTGGCTATGATCACCCCGTGCGCTCTGTGGTGCCTTCCAGTGGAGAGAACTTGACCACGTATCGCTCTCAGCTGTCGGCTGCGTTGGCTTGAAGTCGTTCAAAGGTTTGAATTGTGATTCAAAATCTTTGTACAATATAAAGTCAGACCTGTCAATCAACCTGGGAGTGACAGCAGTGACCAATCATGGCTTACAGCATAGTTTACATTAGTGAGTGTTTATATCCATAAAGACATGTTTCAAAAGCACACACACACACACACACACACACGCACACACACTCCCAGCAGTGTTTAGTGAGTCAATATTTGCTCTCTCTGATCTCCATTAAAGGTTAATTAGACTCGCCTCTCTGTCTTTATACAAACACTGAAATCTGCTGCTGTTTACACACACACACACACACACACACAGATCACTCCCAGTACTCGAGCATGCTGTTTGTCCAGCATGTGAACACGTGAACTCTCATGACTGAATATCACGACTTCTATCAACATTTTGGACAAAGAAATTTGTTTTTCATGTCACGGAGACTACGTCCAGGTTTTAGACCGTCTGCGGGGACATCACGGAGACTACGTCCAGGTTTTAGACAGTCTGCAGGGACGTCACGGAGACTACGTCCAGGTCTGAATCAGATGGTGTGTTTACAACCTTAGGATTTGTCATCATTTATATCATCTCACACTTTCATTCACACTCAGATGAGATGGAGCCACAGAGTTGACTGATTTCTCTCTTTAATTGATAATTACATTAATTATTCAGGTACGTTGCAGCCAGGGAGCTGCTGATTGGTCCATCTAGTCGTTCAGGTGAAGGCCAGGTAATCTGGGATTGGTCAGTTGGTCCGGTGAAGGCGTGGCCTCAGCTGGGAACAAAATAAGGACAGGTGAGACACAGACCTCAAGTTACCAGGGTGGAGCTTAAAGAGGGAGTCAGGTACCTGGGCGGGGTTTAACAGGAAGTGAAGCCCTTCCAGTAGAAGTTCTTGCAGCCGGCTTTGCGTTCGCGAGGGGGCAGGTTGTTGGGGGCGTCGACAGACCGCTCCAAGTTCATCCTTCCTCCTGTTGCCATGGAAACAACCTCAGCCTCCTGCTGGGCCTCGGCCTCTGGCAGCGACATCTGAGCCAGCAGGTCCTCCACTGCACGTTTACTCCACTCCTGGAAGACAACGGGACATTTAGGAGCCGTCAGAACTTAGTCTGAACTCAGCTCTCTGTGATTTACAGAGTTTATGATGGACAGTGAAGTAAACTGCTGACAACTGCAGCTGCTGTTAGCTCATGTTAGCTCAGTTTGTTAGCTGCTGTTAGCTCATGTTAGCTCAGTTTGTTAGCTGCTGTTAGCTCATGTTAGCTCAGTTTGTTAGCCGGGCTGCCGGACTGTGAGCTCAGAGCACCGAGGGAGTGTTAGTGTTTGGACCACAGGAGGTTTTGAGGTTTCCAGGCCTGGCGGTCAGCAGCATCTATGGACATAATTAGTAAGTAATATTAGCTCTAAAATTAAACTAAAATTAGCATGTCTGTAGTTTTTGACAAAAGTAATGTAATCAGAACAAATACTCGAGTACAGCTGAACATAGTTACCACAGTGGGATTACACTCTGAAGACAGAAAATCACAGTAAACACTGATTTAACTTTGACTGACACCAATGAGACCTTATGTTTTTTTGTCTGACTCATTTGTCAGACTAAAAACAGACAAAAACATTCTGGACACAGCGTTGGATCATCAGTCTGCAGCTCTGCTAGTGGAGTCTGCTGTAGTAATATGTTCCTCACGCCCTCCAATCATGTACGACCACGACCTGCAGCGTCTCTCACAGCAGGCGGTCCATCTAAACATTTAGCACTCAATCAGGCTGAAACAACAACATCAGCTCTGCATCCTCGGTGCTAATCTGCAGCCTCCCCCTCCATTATCATTCAGTCAGCCATCCGTTTTTAAGATGTGTCTTCCAGTGCTCTGTAACTAAGTACAATTACTCAAATCTGAGATATTTGTACTTGGAAATCTTTTACATCCAAAACAAATGACAAACCTTATAATGCATCAGGTTCATCATGTTTTGTCCAAATCAAAAGAACTAGAACAGTACAGTGTTTAATACACATCAATAAATCAGTAATAAAATCCTATAATACACTATACAACAGAAAAACACTTTCAGAGGTACTTTCTCTGCATTATGTACTTTAACATTTCTGTACATTCTGCTGATAATACTAATGTACTTGTACTTAAGTAATGTTTTCAGTGAAATGTAATGGAGTATTTTTACAGCCAAGGATCTGAAGTGAATTCATTAAAGTATCTCAGGCTGTTTGTGAGCCCAAGGTTGTTGTTTGACATGAAAAACATCTATGCTAAAAAATCAACGATGTATTCACGTTCATTTTAAATCTGAATTGTCAAAAGTTAAATTCAAGATGTCGTATTTGGAGAACATGATGTTTGTAGGAGAGGTGTGCGAATGAATGAATGACGACCTTTTTTTAAAGGTCTTATCTTGTTTGTGTTGTTCAAATTATCCTCAGCTCAGTTTGTGGTGGAGTACCTCAGGGTTCGATTCTGGGTCCTCTCACTATGAATCCATTACAACTGGAAACTTCCCCAAATTCATGATTTGTCTCAGGGGTTTCCAAAGTATGGTAAAGGGATGAAGACAAGAAGAAAATGCTGACCTTTAATTAATGCCTCTCCAGATCAGCAAAGTCAAACAAACTTTGAAGTTTCAAACATTAACAGTAAACATGGAGGACTTTTCTTCAGTGGAACTGGAGCATTCTGATTGGTTGTGGCCCCCTCACCTGTGACAGGAGTCTGGCACTGCGAGCTCTTTGCAGCAGCCGGTGGTGACGCAGCTCCAGGTCCAGGTCCTGGTTCTGGCTCTGGTCCTGGTCTCTGTCGAGCTGTGAGGAAACACCTGGACCGCAAAGAACCAATGCCACAAGAGCAAAGATGGCAGGACAACGAACGCACTGCATACCTGTCGGAATATCAAGAAGAGAAGAAGAATGTCGACTGACGAACCTGAGGCAGGAAACTTCAGGAACGAAGATGAAAAAACGAATGAAATAAAAACAACATAAGAAGAAAAGAAAGCTCCTACTGTCTGCTGGTCTGGTGTCTTCTGCTGGTCCTGGTCCTGGTCTTGGTCCTGGTTCTGGTTCTGGTTCTGGGCTTGTCTCTGGTCCTGGTTCTCTGAGTGCTGCTCTTTTGAAGCCTGATGCTCCGCCTCCTACAGGTCACATGACGCTGAGTGTTTGATTGACAGCTGGCGGGCTGCGAGGTGATGAAGGAACGCTGACATTCAAGTTAAACAAACGTCCATTAGTCCTTATTGACTTTAAATGGAGTCTGAACAATAAAACAATAAAACTATCAGCAGCAGCAGCGTTCAGCAGCCGCCGGCGCTCATCTACGACAAATACAACGGCAGAATGTCCGGCTGAAGAGGAGAGGAATTAACGAAGCGTTCAGGGGATTAGCAGACTTCATTAGCACTCGCTGATATCTCCATTAAACAAAGAGGCAGCCGCAGCAGCAGAGAGTCGCCCACTCAACATTATTGAGAGCAAACACAAAGACTGCTGCTTCAATTTAACACTTAAGAAAAACACTTTACATTAGTTTAAAATGTTCTGGATGTGACATCAGGGAATCCCAGCACACGTACTGACAAAATACTTCAAGTAAAAATGAAGCGCAACCAGTGAAATGTCACAAACTTCTGTTTCCTTTTCAGTTGCATGTCGAATGTCATCGTTCATCTGAAACCTTCAGTTCGTTTCATAAGCACAACTTCAGAACTTCATTCAAACTGGATCAGATTTTAGTCACAGTATATTTGCTGCTTCTCCCTCTGATGTCCTCCGACTGCTTCAACTCTCTGAGATTCACACGCTTTATGATGGACAGCTAGCTTTAGCATAACCACTAGCTAAAGTAGCTAACTGCTAATTAGCTGCTCCTGTTGGTTGGTTTGAGTTATGAGTCTTAAAACGACTTAAGGGGCCACTCAGGTGACCTTTGACCTCTGAGGTGTACGTGTTGACCCAACAGGAAGTGACATCACTGAGGTCGTCTCCAAACATCAAAACGTGTCGTTAATATTCAGTTAATTAAGTGAAGTGTGAGTAGTGAAAGGAAAGGAAGAGTTCAGAATGAGTGACGAAACGCCGACACAGGAAGTTATGACACGTCATCATCATCATCATCATCGTCATCATCATCGTCATCATCATCGTCGTCGTCTGTTCTGATAAATAAATCTGAATATATTTCATATATATCTTCATCGCCTTCGTCTTCATCACTTGATGCTAATAAACAGCACATTAGCTGCGGCTGGTTGCCCTAGTAACACATTAACGGTAAGCAGCCGTTACTAAGGAGCCTCTGGCATGAACACACACACACACACACACACACACACACACACACACACACACACACACACACACACACACACACCACACACACACACACACACACACACACACACACACACACACACACACACACACACCGGTGTCACTATGATAGGAAAGTGATGACATCACACTTCCTCCCTGTGATGCGTGCAGTTTTTTTTCTTTTGGACGCTGACTCACAAACATTTTAATATGAAGTGAAATCAAAGAAAGTTTAGTCAGAAGATTATTCATCGAAACCTTGAAGAATATTCTGAATTATTTAGTTTTAATATTATTATTGAACCACCATCAAGGAAAGGAAACAGAGAGAGGAAACTTGTAAACCTTTTAGGATATCTCAACATAGAATGATCTTTAATGGTGGAAGAAGATTCAGATTTTTACTCAAGTAAAATTACAATATTAGACATACTCAAAGTACATACATACTCAGTAATAATAATGATCAGACAATACAGGGACGTTCACACTGTTCAGGGCACTCTGTAGTTTGTGGGATCCTGAAGTGACCGAGCCTGATGAAAAGATTTAACAGCGTCTGCCGTAAAGGAGCAGCCAGCATGTTCGATAAAATACTAAACCAGGAGAATCATCTGGACAAAGTCTCACATCAAACTAATCTGCTAACATGAGATCATGGCAGATGTCTGATCTGACCCAAACATGAGTTAGAAGGTCACAGTATATAGGTCTAAGGTCACATGTGTGTATATGGTGTGTGTATATATGGTGTGTGTATGGTGTGGCCGTACCTCCAAACTGAACATGAGGAATATTTAAATATTGTTTCAATAAACTTTTATGAACAGGAAGTGACTTCTGTAAAACAACATGTTTTATTAAATTCAATAATAATCACAATCACAAAACAAAAATAATGTTCATTACAATATGAGTGAATTTAACAATAAGAGTATGTACAACTGAGAACACGAATCAGTATTTAATGACCTGTGCTCTGTTTAATGAAGAAAATGTCCAGAAAACTACGAGACCCAGAGTGCATTGCTGAAAGAATCATCCAGTCACAGAGCTCCAAATTCTTTGTTGCCGTGCAGAAAAATAAAATTAAACGTTTTTCTCATTCAAGTTTTCTTGGAGCTCTGCCTAGTGGCTGTTTGAGGAACTGCAGCTTCTTCTTCTGGGGTGTTTTAGCTCTGCCCTCCTCTGGCAGAGGCAGGAACTGCAGCTCCACTCACAGTAGTAGTATTAGTCATATTAGTAGTATTACAGTAGCAGTAGTTACATTGATAATAATAATAGTAGCAGTACTTACAGCAGCAGTAGTGACACTAGACTATGTTTTCTTCTACATACTCATCATCAACCGTGAGTAGTACCAGAAGCAGTACTATAATAGTTGTACTAGCAGTAATACTTAAAGGTTACTGGCAGTAGTAGTATTTGGATACACAAACTGATTTTGTACTGTAGTACTTTAGATACTGTAGTAGCAGTAGGAATGGTGGTAGTGCAAACAGTACTACAGTCAGATTGAGAGTAGTTTTATTACTCCTACAAAAGTAGTCTAAGAAGCAGGATTTCTACTTCTAGTATTACTGAGGTAATGGTACACATGTATGGGAGAATTATCCTATCTTTATTCAAGAGTGTAGATTTTGAGTGTAAAAGCATGATTTCACCTTCTCATGCTCAGATTTATTCTCCTCCTGCTCATATTCCTTCTTCTTGGACAAATATTTCGCTCGCATTCAAATATGTCCTCAAATGCCTGCACCCTCAGATCTAAAGTCTGCACCCTCAGATCTAAAGTCTGCAATCTCAGATCTAAAGTCTGCACGCTCAGATCTAAAGTCTGCACGCTCAGATCTAAAGTCTGCAATCTCAGATCTAAAGTCTGCACGCTCAGATCTAAAGTCTGAACGCTCAGATCTAAAGTCTGCATGCTCAGATCTAAAGTCTGCACGCTCAGATCTAAAGTCTGAGTCAGGTTGAGGCGTCTGCTCAGACTGAACGATGTCCCTGTGTTTCACCAGCAGGGAGACAGCCAGAGTGTGAGTGAGAGTTTAGATCTGAGAGCGCACAGGACATATTTGAGTGCAAGTGAAATCTACTCTCTTGAATAAAGAGTGGATCATTCTTCCATACATATGACTTTGAAGTATGAACAGTATCAGAACCAGAAGTACTCAGTACTTTTACTCTGAAAAATTGTTACTTTGTATATTCATATACTTTTTACTGCTAGTACTTTTGTTATTTTCACTGTTCTCAGTGCAGAAATGTCGCAGTCAAAGTATTTGCTACTATAAAGGATGTGGTAGTATCGGTAGTAGTATCAGTAGTAGTATCAATTGAAGTAGTACTTACAGGAGCAGTAGTCGTAGAAAAGAAAAGACGGTGACGGACGCTAAAAGGTTAACGCATCTTTTTGTTATTGATCAAAACTTTGAGCTGTCAGCCAATCAGAAATCAGAAGTGAGTGAAAGTCTCCATGAAGATGCTGAAGTGTTTTACTCTCCAGGTCTGTAGTTTATCAGTACAGACCGTCTGTTAACAGACAGATGCTTGTTCAATTCAATAGTCGAGATCGCTCTCAGACAAAGAGGACTGTTTTTCTGGACCGGTTAATACGACGCCTGCAGAGATGATTAATTTCTCATCATTACTGTGATGCAACGATGTGAGCTCTTGGTTACTCTGTTATCTTCTGTAAAGACTTCATCGCAAACCAGCAACCAATAAAACCAAAATCTTTATGGCTATGTGCTGCCTTGGTCTCGACTTGATCTCCACCTCTCAAAGTCTTGGTCTTGGCCTGTGATGATGGCCATCGTCACACCTTGACAATGACTGCGTCTCGCTGCACGTTTACATATCTTGCATGAAACAACACGGTCAGAGCGCATCAGAGACTAAAGATGGAGCTTTTTGTAGTCCATATTCTGAACTTTGTAGTTTCCCCACAGACCATGTCGCGTCACTGCGTCGCCTCGTGTCAGAGCAGCCTCACTGAGTTCTTCTGAATTCATGGAGACTTGAAATCAATACATTAATTATGATGTTGAATTTGTAATCAGCCCTCTGATTGGTCAGTACTGCTCATTACCATGAAGCTGTTGTTGAACACATTCACTGCTGGTGTGAGTACACAGGAGAAGAAGTAGCATGGTCATCAGTAGTGTTAGCAGCAGTAGTATTTACAGTCAGCAGCAGCAGCAGGCTCGTCAATGTTCAAAGCTGCTTCATGCAGACTCGACAGCGGCTGATCAAACTTCCCGGAAACTCTCCTGGATCGGTCCGTGGCTTCGGTGTACTGCAGGACGACAAACACAGCAACATGTCTGATTCCCGCTCATCATTCACAGCATGAACTATCTCTATAACTCATTCATAAAAACATGCAGAAGATTGACTCCAACATGAAACAACAGGTTTGAAGTTCACATTTATTTTTATTTTAGAGTATTGTTAATGAGATAACACCTCATTTGCATATTTAAACATCAAATTTGTCTCATGAGTGAGGATGGATGGTGATGCTGGGTCCAGCTGCTGGTTAGTCAGAGCGCTGCCCTCTGCTGGTGTTTCAGAGGACTGCAGCAGTCTCTGTATGTTTATGTCAACAGAATGATGTTTAAACTCTTGTAACAAAGGCTGAATGTTTCCTTTTATGACCAAACTGTAGGTTAAACATGTGAACATTGAAATAATGTCAGATTCAGATGTATGCCATGATGAAGGTGTTTGGTACCTGAACATGTCGTTGGGGTTGAGGGCGGTGAGCCAGTAGCTGTAGGAGTCGGCGTAGTAGTTGCAGGTTCCTCTGCCGTGACACTCGATGAAGGGAATCTTCCTGAAGTTTTCCAAACATGATCCAGGAGACACCAGAAGCTGACCCGAGCCCTCCGCCCCGACTCCGGTTTCCTAAAGATCGACAGCGCCCACAGCGAAGGTCAAAGTGTGTGAAGGCTTCGTACAGGTCGACTCCGCGTGAACAAACCGTGTCAGCTCACCATCACAAAGGAGTATCCGGACCAGAGAGGGTCCCAGCCTGGAGGACACTCCGGAACTGAACTGGTCTGACTGTGGACGGAGATCACGTTGGCTCTGGCCTCACACACAGAACACCTGGAACACACACAGAACACCTTTAACACACACACACACACACACACACACACACACACACACACACACACACACACCTGCAACGCGTTGTTTTTAGTGTGTGTGTTACCGGCTGATGTAATTCTTTAATGAATCTCCGGAGATGAGCGGCACGCTGCTCGGCATCACTTGCTCAGTTGACAGCCAATAGGAGTAGTCGTTGCGCGAGGCGTAGCGACAGGTGCTTTCAGTGTTACAGAACAGGAAGGGCATGGTGGTAAAACGAAGTAAACAACTACCTAATGTACCTGAGGAGAGAGAGGACAGTGTTAATGACAGTGAGTCCACGAAGCACCGATCAGCTGGAACATTCAGACCACAGAGGTGAAGAACGCCGATCATCTCGTCATGTCCTCGCAGTTTGATCGACTTTGACAAGAACCAAACTGTGATGGCTCAGCTGGGTCAGAACATCTCAAAACTGGCGCCTCTTGTGGGATGTTCCCATCAACAGGGTAAAGTCTGGCCTGTGTGACCCGATCCAACACACATGCTGAGCATCAGAACTGGATCACTGAGCGATGGAAGAAAGCAGTCTGGTCTGATGGATCAGGTTTTCTTTGACATTAGATGGATGGACTCGCGTCGCTTACCTGGGGAACACATGGCACCAGGTGGTGCCGGTGGAGAATGTTCTGCTGGGAAACCTCGGGTCCTGCCCTTCATGTGGACTTTGACACGTACCAGCTACCTCAGCACGGTCACAGACCACGTCCACCCTTTGATGAAAGTGTCCCCTGATGGCAGTGGCCTCTTTCAGGCCTGCCACAAAGCTAACATGGTTCAGGAATGGTTTGAGGAACACAACAACCAGTTCAAGGTGTCGACTCGACCCAGATCTCAATCCAATCCAGCATCTGTGGGATGTGCCGGACAAACAAGTCAGATCCATGGAGGTCTTCAAGGACTAAAAGGATCTGCTGCTGACGTCTTGGTGCCTTCAGAAGTCTGGGGAGTCCAGGCCTCGACGGGTCAGTGTTGGTTTAGCAGTAGAACAGAGATCATGCAGGTGGTCTGAATGTTACGGCTGATCTGTGTACAGAAATGTAGTGTATAAACTGTACATTAGCACAGTACTCAAGTAAATCTACTGAAGTTACCCAGGTCTTGTCCGTGAGCTCGGTTGTTCCCGTTGATGAACAGCAGTGAGTATCCGCTATACATCAAAGCAGACCCCGCAGGGCATTCAGGGACAAAGGCTTTCTGGCTGTGTCTGGTGAACAGGAAGCCGTCCTGCTCTGGTGTTTTGGCGTAGGGACCCGGTTGACCTGGACGACCTTTAGCACCGGCTGAACCTTTTGAACCTTTGCCACCTGTCAATACAGAGTCATTTATGAATGAAAGAAGAACTGACGTATTAAAATATGCTCCCTTCAGTTCAGAGAGTGTTTTTAATAAGCTGACAGGAGATCAGATTTCTGACCTTTCAGTCCATGGACACCCGGGTCTCCCTGATCCCCTTTCAGTCCAGGACGACCAGCTAGTCCTCTATTACCAGCCTTCCCTTTGCTGCCCTTTGAACCTGGAACAATCAAACACAGAATTACTTCAAAAACAATTTATTCTGTTTAAACCTGAGACCTGAAATCTTGTTCCAGACTCACCTGGAAGTCCAGATTTTCCTGGGATCCCTGGGGGTCCAATTTGTCCTGGGGGGCCTGGCTCTCCATTGAAGCCGTCGTCCCCTGGAAACATCACCACATCCCTAGACACATCCTCCCCCCTCTTGCCTGCAGGGAGCAGTATTCGATACTACATTCAATTACCAGCAATATTAGTACGCAGTAGTACTGCATCAGAGCAATACTCAGGTGTGATTGGACAGTTTGCTGTTCATTGTGTGATGTCACTGTGTTACCTCTGTTCCCAGGTGGTCCTGAAGGTCCTTGTGCGCCATCATTACCTGGTTTTCCAACATCTCCCTTAAGACCTGAAACAAACAATCCACAGAGATAAGACCAACACGATGATGACTGTGGACGCTGGACGTGCATGTGTTTGGCAGAGAGGACTCTTTGTTTATATTTAATATATTGTTTTTTCTTACCAGGAGGTCCGGTGACACCAGTTTCTCCCATCTGGCCTTTGGGTCCAGGTGGGCCTGGTGGACTGTCTTCACCCTGTCAACAACAACAACAACTGTATTAAATACACTCTGATGGTTTAAATTCTGTAGTACATCATAACAATGGGATGTACTGACTGGCAAGCCATGTGGGCCAGGTTCACCAGGGCAACCAGGTGGTCCTTGGTCACCTGGGGCTCCTTTAGATCCCTTGTCTCCATTAAAACCAGGACCTGGAGAACCAGGAGGACCCCGAAGGCCTGGTGGACCTACAGACAGAGACAGCAGCACCGTTAACGTTCACTGAAGTTAAAAATTGGTTTGTTTGTCTCTCTTTCTATGCAGATGATACTGGTTTGTGATGATCTCATTTACGTCGGCTTCTCCTTGTCCTCTTCAATCTGATCCTTTGAATGAACATAAACCTCAAGCTTGGAACAATTCTGAGGCCTCTGACAAAAGAACCTCATCAGGTCCACAAAAAGCTGCCAGTCATTTGTTGCTGCCAGTTAATGGAGGTGCTGTACCTCCACCACAAGTATCGGACACAGTTCTGTTCTGTTGATGATGCTCGATTAAAGAATAAAGGATCACCGTAGTTCTTACAATACATCCTAAAGGGAACATGAATGTCTGAACCAAATTCATCACACCTGTTTTGAACAACCAAAGTTCTGGACCAGCTGAAATCCCAGGAACCACACAAGTATCGGGACAACAAGAGTTCAATTTACAAAGAGCTGAAGCAGAAAAAAGTGAGTCATTGTTTCAGCTTAACAATAAATACTCAGTTTATCTACTAAACTATTAATCAGCAACTTTCAGTCCAAACTTTAAGACCTTCATGGATGAGAACTCCTCACTGCTGTGGTGAGTTAACCCAGTGAACTCATTGTGTCATCTATAAATAAATCTACCAGCAATATTCAATAAATGATTATCTTATCTTAAACTACGTGGGTCTCATCACCTCTGGGTCCTTGTTCTCCGGGCAAACCATTTCCTCCTCTCTCTCCTTCAGTACAGAGTCCCTTCACACCAGTTTCACCAGGAGGTCCAGGAGGTCCAGGAGAACCATAACAACCTTCTGGTCCTCCAGGGCCGTGAGGACCAGGAGGACCACATGGACCCGGAGGACCCATCTCCCCAGCACACCCTGAGGAGACAAGAAGAGGTGCAGAGTGGATGTTCTATTTCTTCTTCTTTAGTTCTGACTGAAAAAGAAATTCATAATCACAACTGGGGACTCACCAGGTGCACCCTTCTCCCCCTCTGGGCCAATGGGTCCGATTCCAGGAGCTGGGATAGGAAAACCAACCAATTAGAAGAGAGAAAAGCAAACCAACACCCACCTGGATTATAAAAACCAAGCTGAAGCAGCTCAGAACAAGATGGTTCTACCTCCCATAGCCCCTTTCTCTCCAGGAGGCCCAGGTATCCCATCTTGTCCCTGGTTTCCTCTGGGACCAGCTGGACCAGGATCTCCAGGAGGACCTCTGTTACCTGAAAATGAAAGGGATATTTAATCCACTGGGACGACAGGAGTGTCACTGGACAGTACTAACCAGTAACCAGTAACCAGTAGTACTGCTACCCGATGCAGTAGCATCGGGTAGCAGTACCCGGTTAGATGCACTAACCAGTAGTACTGCTACCCGATGACATGCACGTACCTGTGAGTCCGGTGGGCCCTGGATGGCCATTTTCCCCTGGAAAACCATCACAACCCTTTTCACCAGGGGGGCCAGGAGGACCTAAGAAGGACAGACATGTAACATTTAGCTTGTGGAGGTTGGAGTAAAATCTGCAGAGTCTTCTGGTGGAATGGAATTTCTCCCATTTGTCCAAGACAGGAGAAATCTTCAAGGACACTTGGACCAGTACCAAGTTTTAGCTATATAGTGACTTTCATCTCATTGTTTAGCGGCCTGGTCATTGAGACCGGTTGTAGAAAATGCATTAAGTATGAACTCTAATGAATCAGACCTCTGCATCCCGGGGCACCAGGGTTTCCTCTGTCACCACAGGGACCATGGCATCCTGGAGGACCAAAGCTTCCATCGTCCCCTGGAATCCCCTTCACACCTGGAAATCCAACTAATCCTGGATTCCCCTGAGAGGAGGATAGAGGAAGAGACACTTTATTGTCTGAAATGAATCTCTGAGGAGCTTTTAAATCTATAACAGAAGATATCCAGATCACAAAGATATAAATACGTCAAATTAATAATCAAATTAAAATTAATCTCTCAACATCTGTCTCATATCATATAAATACTGCTAGTCTACATGTCCCAGTGCATCACAGGATTCTAATTTAAAATCCTGCACTAAGGGGTTTCTACCATTGAATATATTTGAGAAAATATGTTGTTCAATTTTGAAATCATGATACAGTATATAGGAAAAAGGTTGCAGTAAATTATTATTTCTAAAATAAAAACTAAGAACAGAAAGCAGCAGTAGTTGCCGGGGCAGGTCAGTGTCAGCTGCGCTACACAACGGCAGCGATTGAGAGATTAATTAAGAAATTAAGAAAACCTCCCAAATTAATGCAGAAATCACGTAATGGAAATGCTACTGCCAGCAAGTCTATTACAGCTCTGACGACTGTTTTATAAAATAAAAACTAAAAACAAATGCCCATAACAGCATAACTAGACACCGGCAACTGCTGTGGCGCGCACACACACACACACACACACACACACACACACACACACACACACACACACACACACACACACACACAGGTGCTGATTGGCTGAACAGGCGTCCTGTGTATCTGTGCTCGATTGCTCTGCCTCAACTACCCGGACGTTTGTCACAGAAAATTGAATTTGAATAGTGAGAACTTTCAAATTACAATTCAGATTCAGTTTTTTAATGCAATGATTCAAATTGAACAATACAAATTTAAATTATGTGATTCAAATTCAGTTCAGTTTAATGCAATTATTCAAGTTAAGCAATTCAAATTCAAGTATAAATTATTCAAATTCAGTTTCTGGTGGCACATATTTCAGCCCATAGATAAAATTAAAAGATAATTAAAAGTGATCTCTTAAAGAGCAACTTTGGTATTTTTTATGGCCAATGGAGACAACGATATTAACACGCTGTCACAGTAACACGCTGGTTTTACCACTGACAGGCTCAGATTTTTGTTTGTGATACCTTCTCTCCTGTAAATCCTTTGGCTCCTGGTCCTGATGAACTTGGTTCTCCTTTTGGACCTTTGGGACCTGGTAATCCTGGTAAACCACCTGGACCAGGACCCCCACGAGGCCCTGCTGAACCTTTTGGACCTTTATAACCTGGATGAAAAAAGCAGAGAAACAGAGATCATACTAGAGAGTTTGTCTTCCTAAAGTCTACTTACTGTTCAAGAGAGTCCATGTTGATGTTTTATACGCACACAGTCTTACTCAGTATCACTGGAAGTGATCAACAACAAAATCAACAGTAATATCCTCTGATATTTGTCTTTTTAAAATGTTTTTAGGGACAGTTTGTGTTGGGGGGAATGTTACCTGGCACACCCATCTCTCCTTGGTCACCGTCATGTCCAGAGATACCGGGAAGACCATTCTCTCCTTCTCTGCCAGGGTCTCCAGGAGGTCCTGACAGACACACACATTCATCGACTGTCAAATTATAATTTCATAGTCTTGTGAGGTAAAAGTCATTTTAATAAATTCTAATAAACAAACTGTATTTCCAGTTTGTTTTGTTCACCTTGTGGCCCAGCACTTCCTGGTCTACCGTTGATGCCATTGGGTCCCTCCGGCCCCAGCAAACCCCTCTCACCTTTACTACCAGTGAGACCTGCGGCACCTGAAGGTGTGACAGGAAACAGACAGAGCCAAACACTGGTTAGAAAGTGAAACTCAAATACCTTAGAGCAGACTTATTGTGTGACGTACAAAGTCCAGGGTAGAGGCAAGCAGTTTTCAGTCTTTATGCTAAGCTAACCAGCTGTAAATGTCTAGGTGAAAGACAGTCAAAGTAAAGATTGACAATAAAACCAGACCCAGAATAGAACCCTTATTAACACTGAAGGCTACGTCACACAGACTAAAAACTAATCAATGATACTTGCTAGTTCCTTGCTACTACATTCATGTAGACCTGAACAGAATATAGTACCAGGTTCTCCAGGGTCTCCAGGATCTCCAACGATCATGACAGATGTTGCGCTTCCTTTTGGCCCAGGTTCTCCTTGGTCCCCTTTTGGCCCAGGAGGCCCCCGAAAACCCTGGATACCATCTTCACCAGTCTGACCTGAAAGACAGAGATGTTGTACACAGTTACAGTCAGAAGAACTGTTTGATTTTTAAACTGATTGAGAAATTGATTAATTGAGAGTTGAAACCTTTCGGTCCTGGTAGTCCAGTCGCTCCTGGTTTGCCATCCTCCCCTGGACTCCCAAGTGGTCCTGGAGGACCTACGTCCCCTCTGATGCCTAAAACACATGCGTGGATGTTACTTTTAAAAGGTCTATATCAATGCTAGCACTGTGAGTTTGACCTGATGATGTTGAAAAGTCACCTTCGGGTCCTGGCTTCCCATTGTCCCCTGTCAAGCCCTTCGGCCCAACTCCTCCTACTGGCCCTAGAGGTCCATCAAACCCTGGGGCCCCATGTGGCCCCTGAGGTCCCATAAATCCCACACCTGGCAGCCCAGGGTCACCCCGCACACCTTTTATACCTCGGGGCCCTGCAAGACAAGATGCCTGTTAGACTGAGAGACAGGTGAGTTTTCTCATTTTGGTTTTAGTTTATACTAAATCCTACAAACTCTCTGCTCAAGAAACACTGAAAAGTCTGTCGCCAGCTTGTAATTATGTTACCTGTGAATCCGATGATGCCAATCTGCCCCTGCTCTCCTATTGGTCCAGGAGCTCCAGGTAAACACAGTCCAACAGAACCAACAGGACCAGGTACACCATCCAGACCACTACGACCTGAGAGACAATTCAGTTCACTTTGGGTGTTTTCAAACCTGTGTTATTCAGTCCATTTGAATCAGACTTGGTTTGAGACTCCGGCCTTGGTACGACTTGGTTGGGACTTTACTGAAACCCTTAAAGGAAGTCTGTCACAAACAAGTTAGGTCAGGTCACAAACAAGTTAAACCTTTCACGTGTTAAAGGTTCTTGTAGGAAACAGTCTTCAATGAACTAACCAAGTCCAGTTGCCTTTGATAACCTTCGACAGATACTTTGACCTGGACTGACCTGAATAATGAATGGAGATCTGTCATGGACTATCTTCCTAACAAAATCATTCCTACATGAGCTACCTTCAGGTCCTGGTGGTCCATCCTTTCCTGGAGGTCCTTGATCACCATCTGGTCCTGGAGGTCCAGGGTTTCCTGTGGGGCCCAGAGAGCCATCTTCCCCCTGGAGCCCTGGCTGACCCTGCTGACCTGGGAAACCGATACCCCTGTCCCCCTGAGAACAACATGCAATCAGTAAGTCAGGATAAGGAAGACTCCTTAGAACTTCTGTTCACACTCTACGACCTGGAGCGTCATTTATCAGGGTTCTGAGGTTCCTGGGCCTTAAATTTCCTTTCTTCATGTTGAGGACTACCTATCTGCATGAGTCAACTTTACCTTGGGGCCTGGCATCCCTGGAGGGCCTGATGGCCCCGCTCGTCCTTTGAGACCAAAACTTGGTAAACCTGGAATTCCTGGAACACCTTTGTCTCCTGAGCCGGACAAAAACACATACTGTTATTTGTTGTCTTCCATTACTTGAAACCTCTGAAGATTTTATTTATAAGCCTGACCTTTGATTCCCGGAAAGCCTAGATGGCCCATAACTGAAAATCCATCAACTCCTCTTTCTCCCTTTAGACCAACAGCTCCTGGATCACCTGGATGTCCTGTCACACCTGAGACCAGAAGAGACAACAGGTGAGTCAACGTCAACTTTCTGATGTTTTTATAACTCGATTTTTGGATGGATCGGTCTCACCTGGAGGTCCGGTGTTTCCAGATATTCCTTTATCTCCCTTTTGTCCTGGATCTCCTGGAGAGACTTTGACTTCACCTGGAGAACCTTTTTCCCCTGAATGAACAAACAGACGAGACATTTCATTAGCATGCTAACAGAACTGGGCTCAGCAGCCGGACTGGACCGGGTTGGAGCACAGCCTCTGAGACCAACAAGGAATAACGTTACAGTACTGAGGTGATTTACAGACTTTGATGGAAACATTGATCAGTAGTGAAGCGCTACCACGAGTGTGACTCCTTAAAGTTCTCTCTACCTGGTTTTCCAGGATCTCCTCGCTGTCCTGGGACACCCACACTGCCTTGAGGTCCTGGAGGTCCTGGAGCCCCGATTCCAGGAGGACCTGAAGGTCCCATCTGTCCTAATAGCCCTCTGGGGCCAGGCACCCCGAATAGACCCCTTTCACCTTTCTGACCAAGAGGCCCCTGAGAGATAAACAGTAGTTCATCATCTACATATTGTATGTTATCCAAAAAAATGATCCTCTCTTGTTGACACAGGATTGGATTGAATTGGTTGCACTGGAAACACACCTCACCTTGTAAGGTATCATTTAAAAAAGGGACCTTATGGTAGATAAAGACAAGTTACTGAACCAGCTTTCAAATACTCACAGGGTTTCCTTTTGGTCCAGGAACTCCTTTCGTTCCTGCATCTCCTGCACGTCCACCTTGCCCCATGAAACCTGGTCGTCCTTCCTCCCCAGGGTCCCCATCCTCACCCTTCTCTCCCACTCTCTGCATGATCCCAGGGTCACCAATGGGACCTGGGGGCCCTGCGAGGCCAGGGAGACCAAAGCGTCCCTAAAGACAGATGGACATGGAAGAGACAGTCATGAGGAATCTCAAATCAAACTGCATCCAGGTATTATACAGTCTTTGGATGGACTCTTTTCTTCTCGCTACTTTGAATGATCAGTGTGTGCACCAAGAGACCTAGTTAGGATAGGTCTGCTTGTCCAAGGTACAGGTAATGAGCTTACCTGTGGACCAGGTGGTCCTCCAGCACCTTTGACCCCTTCATTACCTTTGGGTCCTGGAAAACCAATTGAACCTGGAAACAAACATCACAGACAGACAGGTGAGATCTAACTGCTCGACAAATTTACACTAAATCTGACTCTGGATCAGATTCTACTGCCTGCTGGTCCATTTACAGCTAGAGTCAGGTGTGGTTCTTACCTTCTATCCCATCTTCACCTGGCTCTCCTGGTTTACCTGCAGGTCCAGGATGATTGTAAACTACTTGACAGACCGTGCACACCTCTCCTTTCTCACCTGATAAACAAAAGTCAAATGATTATGCAAAACATTATGATTTAAACTAGAAGGTAAGCTTGGCCTCTTTACAGTAAGAAGGTCCCGGTTTGGAGACCACTGACAGACAGAACCTTCACCAGATAAACATTGGACGCTGTGATTAGAACATTTGTGAATCACTGATGTAGAGTTTGTTTAAATATTGTAGGCTGTCCCCCTTCCTCTCACCCACTCACCCAGCTCTCCGTTCTTCCCTCTGATTCCTGGAAATCCCACCAGTCCTTTTGGACCTTTAGCTCCTGGATGACCAACATCTCCGGGGACAAACTCTGACGGACAGAAGACAAAAACGTAATCAGAGTTGATCATTTTGATTTGATTGTAGAAACCAAAAGAACTATATGAATCTCACCAGTATGATAAAAAACCTTTAATAATACTGTAGTAAAGTACCGTTTTAGATATGTTTATTCACAAGTTTTTCCTCAGTATCTTTATAGAAAACAGCTGTCACATTTATTTAAAACATGTTTGTCATTACAAATTAATTGTATATAAACATAATTCCTCAAACTTAATGTTGGAGTATTTCTTCTAACCTTTAAGGTTTATTAGAAAGATCAGAGGCTCCAGGATGCTTCCCTGAGGGACTCCACAACTTACATTAAAGGACAACTGAAATATTGACTGATTTCTTTAGAGAAGCTTTTCACCTTTTATTTTCATTCCTCTCAGCGTTTGTTAATCTCCTTTTTACAATTTGACTACTTGACCTGTACCTCATTCACAATGTTGATATTTTTAAAAGTAAATTCAACTTTAGTCTGACTTTTACTTGAAGTGATTATTTATTTAGTTAGTTTGTCTTTTCATACTTTTACATTCTTTTTCATTTTAATCTGTTTTACTTTGATTTTGTTTATTTATACACAACACTGTATTTTAATGTATTTTATTGTTTTGTTTTTAACCTCCTTTAATTAAACCAAGTGTTAAACTTCAGACTGAAGACTGTAGACCACAAAACCTCATCAGTCCCACAAAGACCTGAACAGAGAAACACAAACACACCAGTGGCAGAACATCACCTGGTATTCCTGGTTCTCCTGGTTCTCCTTGAATTCCAGGATATCCTGGGACTCCAGTTTGTCCTGGGGGGCCATTGATAATGGGCCCTGGGTCTCCAGATTCTCCTTTGGGTCCAGATAAGCCAGGCGGTCCCTGGGGCCCCGGTGGACCAGGGATACCCACACCTTGAAAGGAAGAAAAACATATTCAACATTTAGTTATTATCATGTTTGTATTTAATTTACTAAATGAAGTTTTTGTGTTTCTTCGTGGTCTAATTCTACTGCTGTCTGCTGAGTTAATTGTGCAACAGTCTGTGACTTCCTGTTCTTATACAGAAATAAATAATCTCAAATAAGCATCAAATTAAAGAATAAAGAACTGTAAATCTTAATAAAGTTTGATCTGATTATTGTTATTAATGATTGATTGTTGTCACTAATGCAGTACTGAGTGTACCTGATTCACCCTGTAGTCCAGGAAATCCAATGAACCCTGAAAGAAAGCAAAGAAGAAGAACGTCACCGTCTGTTCATTGGCAGATTCAGCTCACATTTACAGACGTGAGATAATCCAGAATGACTGGAACATTTTCTGGAACATTGTAATTCATTTCTGTTAGACAAAAACAATATTTGACACCAAGAAAACTTCAGATTTCAGTCCTGGTTGATTTAATGACGGACTCCATTCATGTTGGTCTACCTTGTTCTCCAGGGACTCCAGGGGATCCTTGGAGCCCGGGGACTCCTTGCTGACCCTTCAGTAATTTGTGATTCCAGACCGTCTGATAAAAATACACAGACACATATTCAACATGAAGACTCAGCTCAGGAACGTCTACATCTGTGTTATAAGAGTTTAATGTTCTGCACAACGTCTGTGCTCAAAACAAGAAACTTAATTTCACAGCGTGGAGGAGGGGAGCTTAAATCTAAATCACTCTTTTTCCTCAGGACTGTAAGTCACTGTAAGTCTAAAAACAAAGCACATGATCATTTATTTATTTGTTATCTAACAGTAATAAAACACTGCGAGTTAGCTAAGAGGCTAATCTGTGTCTCTGGACAGACATTACAAAGTTATTGAGATCATTTATATGCATGCAGAACAATAATAAAAATATTGATGTCAGGAGAAACTTCATTCAGGACACAATATAAAACTGAAATATGGAGTAAATAAGATGACAGCAAACAAAGAACACACACACACAGTTTCTAAAACGAATAAAGTGTTTAAGAGTTAAAACAAGACAAACATGCCTGCAGGACAGGCAGCGGTAATGTTGTTTCTGTAGTCAAAAATTCAAGACCGGGTTGGAGCACAGTCTCTGAGACCAACAGGGAATAACGTCACAGTACTGAGCTGATCTACAGACTTTATGATGGAAACATTGATCAGTAGTGAAGCGCTAACTGTGGTTAGCTCAGTCAGCCGTGTAGCTAACTGAACTGACTCAGCCCGGGATGCCAGGAGCCAAACCCGGCAAACCCTGGCTCTTATTTTGGTAGAACGAGCCTCCTTCCTGTCATGATGTCATAATCAGTAGTCCAGACTCACCTCTCCTGGAGGACCTGGAAATCCACGATCACCTTTCTCTCCCTAAAAAACACACATGATCAATATTCTCACACAGTACTGAGCGTATTACTGCAGTAATACTTCCTGTACTTCATACAGTACTCACTTGGGATCCTTCAATACCTGGAGGACCAAGGAAACCACGATCCCCCGGGTCTCCCTACAG
Source organism: Protonibea diacanthus (assembly GCA_028641955.1). Lineage (NCBI taxonomy): Eukaryota > Metazoa > Chordata > Actinopteri > Sciaenidae > Protonibea > Protonibea diacanthus. The sequence continues at coordinate 706,833 of CM053982.1, read as the reverse complement.
ACACTCAAGTTAATGTAATGATCACAGTCAGACTCTTCACAACACGCAGTTCTGGTTCTGTATACATACTCCACCACTCCAAAACTGGACTCTTGGCATGTTACCTGTTCTCCCCGCTCTCCAGAGACTCCATCCTTCCCAGGTTTACCCTAAAACACAAACCCCATGTTAGCCCAGGATTACACCTGCTCAGGTTCAGGTCAGAACTACATTCAAACGCGTATCAGTAACGTTTAATTCATGATTACAGCACTCGGGTCTCTCTCTCTCTCTTACCAGTGAGCCAGGATCACCTGGCCCGCCCTGCTCTCCTTTTACCCCCCGGTTCCCTGGGACACCCTGGAGGACAAAACAAACACACACAATCATGATCAAAAGTCAGTCCAAGCAAACATTATTCTGCTTTGTGGATGACATAAGTTCAGTCAGACAGACTTTGACTTACAGGAAGTCCCAGACAACCCTTCTCTCCAGTGTCACCTGGTTCTCCCTGAAACATAACAACACAAATATCAGTGACAAACATCATTAGAAAGATAAAACTTTATTTTCTCATCTGTTGAAGGCAGCCCCTTGAACCCTGTGATACACCGCATGTAAGCTCAGCAGTTGAAGAGACAACAATAGCCAAGTCTGCCAAGTAGGACTCAAACCAATCAAAGGCAGACCTCGTTATACCCGCCCAATGCTGAAGCCTACAGAGTCAAATTGAGTAATCGACTGTGTGGACTGTAGCTACAGACCTTTAGTTCTTTGGGTCCTTCAGCGTACAGTTTGATTCCTTTCTGTCCTGGAATCCCTGGAGGGCCGCGATCACCCTGAAAACCAAACACAGTTGATGCTGATGAAGATGATGGTGATGATGAAGATGACAGTGATGGTGAAGATGATGGTGATGGTGATAGTAGTGTTACTTCACAGGGTAGAAGTGTGTGATTGCTCACACTGAATTACCATTTGATGGGACTTAATGTGACTTTATAACCTGGGAATCAGCATTAGCATAGCTCACCCTCTCTCCTTGGGGACCCGGGATCACTGGACTGGGACCCTCCTGACCCTGAAACAAAAACACATCACCAAACGTAAACTGAAGTCACATGACCAAACAGAACATCACGTTTTGATTACTGATTAGCAATTTAAATGATATCCACTTGATATCCACACGAGCTGATGAGTTCAGCTTGTTATAGCACACAAACCTTTTCTCCTTGTAACCCTGGAAACCCCGGATGTCCCTAAGTTTACATAACGAAAGCAGCTTATGTCAGTGGATCGAAGCACTGAAAACATTTAAATAGAGTTTGACAGCTTTAGATCTGAAGCATACAGGAAGTCCGGGGGGTCCTGGTAGTCCTGGTTGGCCGGGATCACCTGGATCTCCAATCAGTCCCTGTGACACAAACAGCGAATCAGAGCACAAGAACTGAGGAGGACCATTTGTCTTGTCTAAATAACAAAATGTGACAGTGACTGACATCTTCTCCGTCTGGTCCTTGTGGTCCTGTTACACCTTTCTCATCCTGAGGCATGGGAAAGTGCAACGAGTCTCCCTGAAAGCAGAAACATTCGTGAACAACCAGCAAACCTTTGAAGAAGTACACCAAGGGCTAGACAGAGTGACCGTATCAAGATCCTGGAAAACAAGTCTGGTGTCATGAAGTCGAACCAAAGAATGACCATCTGGTCATTGCATGGCTAGTTGGCGTGTTCAGGATGCATTCTCTTACCTTTGCACCTCGACGGCCTGGCTGACCCTGAAACACATGAACATGATTAGCTTGAGCCTCTCAGAGATGAGTAGCCTAGCTTAGCTTCAGCCAGCAATAATTAAAATGTTGCACATGCATAGACTGCTTTGTACAGGAAGCAGGCAGGACTTACTTTAAGGCCAACAGCTCCTGGAACCCCAGGAAACCCTGGGTACCCAACATCCCCCTGGAAGACACCAGGCAATATGTCAATCAGTGTGGAGATGCAACAGACCAGTGTGTAGCAGCTAGCACTGGAAAAGCTCCCTATATGGCATCTAGTGGTAAGATTCGCAACCAAACAAATCACCCCTCACCCCTTAATTCACTTCAGTGTGATTACTGAGATGATTGAAGACATCAGGCGTTGAAATTTAAGGCAGTACAGGGGAATTTCAAGCATTTCCAGGAATTTCAAGGCAGTTTTCACCTTATAACCTGTAAGTACAACTTACTTTTGGTGTTCCTCAGGGCTCGATTATGGGTCTAGGTCAAGTTCTTCATTTATCTTATGCATAGAACGTTACAATATAACAACTCTTGGCACTCGTACCAGGACTTTTAAGGACATTTTGCATGTCATTTAACGCCTTTTAAGCTTTTCACGTGGCATTTAATGCCATTACACATGTTGCATTCCATGAGTTTGAACATGCAGGGAGGGTTGCAGTAAAAAGAAACGTGAAACAGACACAGTTTGTTTAGGTTTTACGTCAGTTAAATGCGGTACATACATCTTGCAGCTATTCATGTTTTTTTTTTAACATTTTGCCTGATTATTTAAAATTATTTGAATTAATTAAAGTATCTATCTATCTTTCTATCTGTTGTCCAGAATCCACAATAAAGAAAAAGTATTGTCACAATTTTTTCTTTGCAGATGATATTCAAATGTATTTTCCTGTCACCTGTGTGATAGTAATGATCTGAATCAACAAACTAATGGGACCGTGATGAAATAACAAGGTGGCTCTGTCTGTCTGTCTGTCTGTCTGTCTGTCTTATTTGATCTGAACACATTCATGTAGGAAGACACAGCACAGAAACAAACAACAGCAATAACGTATGTCTTGTGTGTGCAGGTAATCATGTCTACCTTTGTCCCATTGCATCCTGGGATTCCTGGGCGGCCAATGGGACCTTCACGTCCAGGGAGTCCCTGAAAAAACACACACAACAACAGTGTTTCAAGAAACGATTAATTAATCTCACTTCATTTAAAGTATGAATTGAATTATTGAATGAATAAACTAAAATGCTGACTTTTAATCTTGTATGATTACGGTCTAATTTATTTATATGCTTTTATATGCTACCTGTACATTCTTTGTTTTCTGAACGTACTCTGAATGTTATATTATGGTTCTTACCGGCAATCCTGGAGGTCCTGGGAAACCTGGTTTTCCTGGATGACCCTGGAGAATACAAAGAGTCTGATGTTTACCTTTATATAATGGATCCTTCAGTCATTTTATCTGCATTGAGTCAGGTTTATAAAGATAAAAAAGCATCAGTCGTACCCGAGAGCCTTTTAGTCCTGGAGCTCCTGCTTGTCCCAGCTCACCCTGAGGACAAAGCAACATGAAAATCATCAGACATTTATGAGAATAACAGCTGGCACAGATGTGTCGATGCCAGTGGTGTCATCAGTTGTGTTCGGCAAGCCAAAGTTTCTATCCTATCCTTGCGGCGAAGGCAAGATGGCATGATGTTTGGTCAGGGTAAGAATATCAGGATAAGATAATCACGCCGGTCACGCTTTGCCATCTTAGGAAACCACCAGAGGCAGACAGCTGTTCCAAGATACAGTCTACAAAAGAAACCGGCCTGAGACGACTCGCGCAGTGAGAGAAGAAGCTGTGAGCTAAATACTGTGCGTACGTTTATAACACAGGGAGTTTCTACGCCACACTGTGAGACCTGCTGTCTGCTGGTCTGCTCTTCACAAACTTTTACACCTTTCATAATGTCATTCTGAACCTTTGGATCTGTGGAGGACGTCAGCCTATGACAGGAAATCAATAAAATCGCTTTATCTGAAGTTTATTTGTCAGAATCAGAAATACGTTAATATTTAATGTTATAAAGATAATAGAAAATTATAAATAAAATTAAAGCTGCAAGCAGCATTGGACGGGCCCTCGCACCTCCGCGCCCGTCGGGGGGCACAGGCCTGACACCGGGCGAAAAACACGCAAGCCGTATTTTTGAAAATTTCTAGGGGGCGCTACAGAGCCGTTTTACATCGGACAGTCTAGCTCCAGGAGACTTTTTTGTAGCCCTTGTGATCGTACACATGTACACCAAATTTCAGACACGTAGGTGAAACGCTGTGGCGGGGCTGCTTCGTTAAATGTATCTAGGTGGCGCTATTGCTCATCGCAAAAATTCAAATGCAGATGTGTTCAGGGCTGAAATCTCACCAATGCATTGAAATTTGGGGCAGGTCAGACCACGTACGCGTAAGTCAGAGCAACATTTACAGTCATGGCGAGACATCGATATTCGACGCACCGTCACGGCCACGCCCTCTGATGAAAAGTTGAAATTATTTCTCAAATGTGAACACCAAAGCCTTGACAACATCCACACCTAGTTTGACGTGGATATACTCAAACACTTTGGAGAAAGCTATCATCAAGTAAAATATGACACTTCCTGTCGCCAACAGGTGGCGCTGTATCCATAACTGAATATTGTTGTATAAATTTGTTCAGGCCTGGACTACAATCAAACATGTGGAATTTCAGTCTGATTCAACAATGTATGTGTGAGTTACTCCCACTTCCTCTTTCATGGCGAAACATCAAACTTTGCCACGCCTCCACAGACACGCCGTTTGACCAAAACTAAAAAGCTTCGCAATTTAATGTCACACGTGTCTTTAGATTCTACAGTTTAAATTTGAAGCCAATCTGACAAAATGTCTAGGAGGAGTTCGTTCAAATATGACCCCTTCTCAACCAGCCTGAAACACCAAAAATGGTGATTTTCATTCTTAAATATCTCACTTCCTGTTTAATTTTAGCCCATTACTCCAAGAGACTTTTTTGTAGGTCTTACCATGTTCTACAATTTGGCTGAGTTTCATAACTCTGTGTCCAAAACTGTGGCGGGGCTGCCTCAAAGAAAAGTTCAAGGGGGCGCTATAGAGCAATTTTGCCCCAACCCCTAATTAATTATGCAGCCGAGTTTTGCATAATATTGGTCTTAATAACCACAAGAAGTTTCAGACAGCTCTGAGAAAGTATATGAAAGCCCAACAGTTTTGCCTGAAAATCAGCCAAAAAGTCAATGGAGTTCCAGATTTTATCGAAAAAATCTGCACGTTTGACTTTGACGGGCCGTCACAGCCACACCCTCTGATGAAAAGTTGAAATTCTTTCTCAAATGTCAAAACCAAAGCCTTGACAACATCCACACCTAGTTTGAGGTGGATATACTCAAACACTTTGGAGAAGGCTATCGTCAAGTAAAATATGACACTTCCTGTCGCCAACAGGTGGCGCTGTATCCATAACTGAATATTATTGTATAAATTTGTTCAGGCCTGGACTACAATCAAACATGTGAAATTTCAGTCTGATTCAACAATGTATGTGGGAGTTACAGCCAAATTACTCCCACTTCCTGTTCCCTGGCGAAACATCAAAATTTAAAACGCAGCCACAATGAATTCCTTTGATGAAAAGTTAAAAGCTTCACAATTTAACATCGCCCATGTCTGTAGATCGTACAGTCCAAATTTGACAACGATCAAACCAAAACTCTAGGAGGAGTTCGTCTTAGTACGAGGTGTGGAAATGTCCAAAATCGTGGCAAAATATGATTTTTGATTCAAAATGGCAGACTTCCTGTTGAAGGTAGACCATGACTCCAAGAGGCTTTTTTGTGTGTCTCTGTATGTTACATACTCCCTCCAAATTTCATATACGTGGATGAAACCGTGTCGAGGGGCCTCTCCGAAAACATACATGTAGGTGGCGCTGTAGAGCCATTTCTGTATGCCCATGCCTGAGACCCCTAAAATACGTAATTTTACACCCAACTTTGGGGGGGTAGGCAAATTTTCGAGTTTTCGAGTACATTTAGGCCGTCTAAAATGCGATTTACTTTTGGAAGAAAAAAAATAAATAAATAAAAAAAAAATAAATAAACATTAGAAAAACAATAGGGCCTCGCACTGCCAGTGCTCGGGCCCTAATTATAAATATAATACAAATACTTTAATATCATACATAATTTATCAAAGTATTTACAGATTCGTTTTACATTTAGCTGCTTTTATTGTTTGTTGCTGTATTTTAGTAGCCTTCAGTAAAGTACTCTGAACAAAGTGTGATTAATAACGCTGGTTTGACTTACAAAGAATGCAACTGATCTGATGTTTGATGAGTTTAAATACAAACAGGATGGAAGATGAATCGCAGGGTTCAGTTTGTTCGGGGAGAAGTTTTTAAAATACTGCTGTTATTTCTATGCTGGGAATAAAAAGGGGGCTGAGGAGAGAACCTGGAGGAACTCCACCATCTGTTTAAACCTCTGGAGGTTTGGAGGTTACCTTCTCTCCAGGTAAGCCCTGGTGGCCTTCATTTCCAGGGTAACCAATCACTCCAGGAAGTCCGTCGTATCCAGGGTAACCAGGTCCACCCTGTGGACAAAAACAGGCAGATAACAACAGAGGTGTGGAACAGATCCTGGGTCATTACCTGACAAAGACAGTTGTTATGGACAGGTAAGTCAGGTGTGGGTCAGTTCACTTGCTGTCTACATTACAGCGAAATTCAGGTGAATTCATACATAGATCCTGGCTGCTGTCCAGGTTCATTCACAGACGGCTTTGGTGTCATGCTCAGCAGAGAGGAACCAGCCTTTATTCTCCTTCTGAACACACCTGAGATCACAGCGCTCACACCTGGGTGGTCTCAGGTACCTGAGGCGCAGCAGACTGCAGCACCGGCACAAAGAAGTCAGAATCTCTCCTTTTCAGTCTTTGGTATTTATTATTTTATTCTTCTTGTTGGTTCTCGTTTTTATCTTTAATGTTTAATTTCAGTTTTTAATGGAGCGTCGTCGTCACATGACAGCTGCTCATAGTCATCAATGTTATGATTATTACTGTCATCGCCGCAGCACAAAAAAGAAAAGTTAAAGACGAGGAAGAGAAAAATGAAGCGTGAATCCAAATTCAGTTAAAAAAGTTATAAAGTTAAAGATCGTCACTCGACCACAGTCACTGCCTGACCGACATCAGCAGCTGACTCCAGATCAGCTCCGGGTGCTGTAATGTGTGTCTGCAGTGACAGCAGGTCACCACTGGAGGGCAGCAGACTGTAAACTCAAACTGGTCCAGGATTCTGTGTGACCCTGTCTGCCCTGAGCTTTGCCTCCCAGGCGTCATACAGGTTAGTTCAGCCTGAGAAGACGAGCACTTCCTGCTGTTCAGATCAAGACTGTCTCACCTGTTGACCTTTGACCCCGTCGCAGTGACAAAAAGACTTCCCGCTGCAGTGACACACCTGGAGAGAGACAAGAAGAGACAATGTGAGTGAGACGTCTGCATGGATCTGCTCGGTTCTGGACCAGAATCAGTCCAGGTTCTGATTCTCTGCGTTTAACCACAAACTGAAGTTTAAGGTTTTACTTCTAATTTAGCTTCATGCAGGACGATGTCATCGACCACCATCAGCCCAGACGCTCTGCAGGATTTCATGTTGGAGACCATTCAGTGGTTCTCAAACTGTGGCTCGAGGATCCACTGGTGGTACGTTACTTTCCTGCAGTGACACTGGGAGGAATAAAATGATTCACTCACGTCCATGATGAGACCGACAGTTCAAGAACTCAATCTGCAGTCCAAACAGGAAGTTCAGATCAGGAGTGACACGTGGAGACCCGAAGATCACCTGAGGAGGTACGTGGTGTACAAGGTCTGAGAAACACTGTTGGAGAACGTTCCTGAAGTCTTCACGTTCTCTTGGTGAAGACGTCTGCCAGATCATGACGATCTTCTCTGGCTTTTGTTTGACATCATCAATTAGCACCGCTCCACCGCATCGAGTAGCCAAGCAGTCTGCTGGTCTGTGATCCAGATCCAGGTCTGAGCGAGAGACTCTGAGATAACCATGAATTTACAGGCTGACTGACGACGTTCTGAGTCTGCTACAGCTACAATAATACACATAATAATACGCAAATAAATCTATTGTCTGGCTATTAGCCACCTAGCTTGGTGCACGAGCTAACACAGGCTAACACAGGCTAACACAGGCTGAAGTGAGGTCACGTGTTCACGTGTTCTGCATCATGATAAAACAGGAGCTGTGTCTGCCCTCATGTGACGCTCCGGCATGATGATAACATCTACAGCCTGACGTGATGAGGCGTGCAGCTAATGCTAATCAGTTCATTTGTGAGAGACTGAGCCGTGAGCGGGACTCGAACACACGTCTGAATGTTTGTGTGCGTCATGCTGCTGATCAGACTGCAGAGGGCGCTGACCTCAGACACTCCGGTATTTATCAGCTGTTTGTATCCTCTGAAGGAGGAAAGGAGATTCACTGCCTCCTTTCCTATCTCCTTCAGAGGATACACCGGACCATCCTTTAGGAAAGGAAAGGAGGTAACGAGTGACAGGTGGTCGTCCATGTTTGTTTGTAGTCCACCACACCAGTTTGTAGTTTAAGATCACGGCAGTAAGATGTCATGGTCATGGTGTAGTCCAGTGTCCCCCTCTCCTCCTTCTCATCTTTCCTTGACCTCGTGACATTAGGAAAAGGTGGTTAGGAAAGGACTCAGGCGGTCATTGTTTGGCTCTGGTCTGGTCTCTGTGTTGACTTACGAACTCAAACAGGAAGTCTAAGCATAGAAGAACTTCATTGAGCTCTGTCTTGGTCCAGGTGGACCTGACTGTACCTCTGCTGGGTTTAAAGCTTCGTGTCTCCTGCAGGTGGAACTCGAGGCTGAAGTCAGTCAGGTTCAGACTGTGGCGAACTTGTTTCTTCATGATGTTTTATCTCCGTGACATTTTTCTGTGGGTCCAAACCCAAACACCTTCATGTATCCTGCAGGTGTAACAGTGCTCTTCCTGTGTGATAACCAGCAGACAGTCAGACTGATGAAGGCCTGATGTCATCTTATCTTCATTCCTGTCCCTCGGTGCCTCGACATGTTCTACATTCACCATAACGTGACGGTTCAGGTGTTTCTGCAGACTCCCTCTGAACTCCACATCAGATTGTTTTCATCAGAAGACACGTTTGACCCTCATGACCTGCCGTACCAACATAAAGACGATGAGGACACGGAGCGAGCGCTGCTGTTAAACCACGTTCACTCGTCTGACAGTTCACTGAGGTCAAACATTCGTTTGAAATCTGACTCAGATGCAACTAGCAGCTTTATCAACACCATCACCTCTCCCTGTTTGTGTAACGACGGAGATGTTAGACAAATCTGAAAGCCTTCATCTGTCCATCAGTCCAAAATCAGACAGACGGCTGATACATCAGAGGCACCTGAACTCACCACTGACCAGCTATCCACAGTCTCCATGGCAGCTGTTTAACTTTCCTTCATAACCTTTTTTTTTTTTTTAACCAGAGCTCCTGAAACAAACTCGATAAAACAGAAAGTGAGACGCTCAAACGTGACGACGACACCATCGACAGCTTCATGAACCCGTGAACAGCTCACGGGTCACTTTGGTGATTTCCAGTTTCCCGATGGACAGTGAAGTAAACAGCTGCCAACTGTAGCTGCTGCTAATGTTAGCTCAGTTTGTTAGCCAGACTGTCCGGACTGTGAGCTCAGAGCCCCGGGGGAGTGTTAGTGTTTGTACCACAGAAGAAGAAGAAGAAGAAGAAGAAGAAGAAGAGGTTGTTTACGTGGAATGCTGACAGGGAATGGAACTGGTGTCGTGCCAGAACCAGAGCTGGGTGTTAGTATCAGTATATAAGTTAGTATCATAGCTTACATTAGCTCAGATAGTGTTTTGCTAGTAATAACGTTAGCAAGCATTAAGCTAACGTTAACCATCCAACAAAGTAACCTGCAAACAACAAGACAGACGATTTACAGTCAGATCAGCCCGAGAGTCTGGACGATGTTTCCACACAAGACAGGAGTTTGTTACGTTAGCTTGTTTGGACAAACCGCTAGCTCGCTAACGTATCAAAATTTGCCACAATATGACAAAATATCTGACATGTTAGCGGTAACGTTAGCTTTGGACTGTGTTGTAGAGGGTGCCAGATGTTTGTTGACGTTAGCGGAAAACTTAAATCTGCGACTGACTTTTAGTAACATGGGGACTTATGGAGACTGACCCACTTCTGAAACCACTTCCTGTCGTTGCCGTTAAAAAGTGTAAAACGAGTTGACAGATGTTGTGACTGGAGACAAAATGTTTTCATTCAGAGTTCAGCTGCTTATCAGCAGATCAGACGTGTGTGTGTGTGTGTGTGTGTTCATGTGTGTGTTCACGTGTGTCTGTGTGTGTGTGTGTGTGTGTGTTCACGTGTGTGTGTGTGTGTTCACGTGTGTGTGTGTGTGTGTTCACGTGTGTGTGTGTGTGTGTTCACGTGTGTGTGTTCATGTGTGTGTGTGTGTGTGTGTGTTCGTGTGTGTTGGGTCAGTAATAACAGCAGATCAGGACAAAAGGCTGAAACAGAAAACAGACGAACTAAAACAACAGACAGAGTCCAGACTGTCTGACTGACTGCACACAGACAGACAGACAGACAGACAGACAGAGACACAGACAGGCAGAGACACAGACAGACAGAGACAGTCAGAGACACAGACAGACAGACAGACAGGTCTTATTTCCTGTCCGACATTCTTGACACACTCTTTTGATTTCCGCAGTTATAAGATGTTCAGGTCGAGCTCTCAAAGGACCTCCACCTGCGACCTGCGAGGGTGCCACGTGACCGCACATCTGATGATGTAACCGACCTGAAACATACCGACGTCGACCTGCTGGTGGCGCTGCATCGCGTGTCCGAAAAACTAACATCGGCGGGTTGGTGTGACGTCGCCTGGAGCGCTCTGCTGCCACCGTGACCCCATGGATAAATATGAGCACATACTGTGATGATACTTTGAAGTACTTTAACACATACTGTGATGATACTTTGAAGTACTTTAACACATGCTGTGATGATACTTTGAAGTACTTTATCTGTGTCAAGTACTTGCTCCATCCTTCGTTTACCATATATGGATACGAAGACACGCCATTTTACCTCCAGGATTCACGATAACGTCAACACGTCAGTGACACTTGGGAGCGTGAAGCTGATGTTCAGCTGTCTGTGACGTGAACGTGACGTCTGACCAATGAAAACAGACTGAGCTGCTGTTTGTCCACGGAGAGAAGCGCATCACATTATCGTTAGCTCGATAATAACTTGTTAATTAAGACTGTAAGAATAATTAACTTTCACCTAATTATGCAAAAATGTGAACAACAAATCTGTGTTGGAAACAGCTGCTGTGTTACAGCTAACGGGCAGAGCTAACAAAGCTAACAGAGCTAACAAAGCTAACAGAGCTAACAAAGCTAACGGAACTGGCAGAGCTTACACACAAAATGTCCGCCCTCCAGTAGCTTCACTCTTTATTTTTCTCAGCTGACTCGTTTTCAAGCTCGTGGTTGCTAAATGCTATTAATGTATGCTAGAATATGACGATGGGTACCCAGAATGCAGTGCACCTTGATGTGGTTAGACTGTGTACCATGTACTGTGATACAAAAAAAAAAACTGCAGTTCCTCAAACGTCCACTTGAGGCTGGTTCCAGAAGTGAGTCAGTCTCCATAAGTCCCCATGTTCAAATGTCCAACTTCACAGCAGAAATAAACATGTTTACAGCCTGGTACAAAAAACAGTTTTGGTCTCTGTGACAACTGTACTGAGGGTGAATTACCTGAGACACACAATACTGCAGTACTCTGTGTACTCTGTGTACTAATACTCATGATAATTCTGGCCAGACTGCCGGTGTCACAGTCTGATGTTAAAAACACACAACAATAAAACTGACTTCACACACGCCTGTCTGTCTGTTACCACGGCAACACACACACACACACACACACACACACACACACACACACACACACACACACACACAGATAATTGGATCAATACATCCTTTAATTTCTGATAGATTCTTGCAGATTTTCACAATAAAACTCTCTCCTCTCCATCCTTCTTTATTCTAATAAACTCATCACCTGTCCGCCCACCTGACTCCCCACCTGTCTCCGGGTGTGCTGACTCACCCTCTCGGCGTGTCCCGGAGCGGCGGAGCAGCACAGCATCAGAACCAGCAGCGGGACGATCTTCCGCCTCGGGCCGCCCGGAGGCTCCATGCAGACGGACACAGAGCTGCAGAGTCCCCCGCCGCCGCTCACTCTGACTCCAGGCTGGATTCGCTGAGCTCCGGATGGACTCCTCGGACCGGTTCGGTTCGGCTCAGGTCGGTTCGGTTCGGTTTCGGTGTAGCTGCTCCTGTTCGGGCCACACAGCAACCTGCTGCGGGATGGATGGAGAGAGACAGTCCGCTGAAGGAGGAGTCAAACCCGCAACACTGCACGCACAGAAACACTTCCGATTCACGTTTTCAAAATAAAAGATTTGACGTCTGTCCACTATAAGTGACTGAAGTTAAAATCACCTGACACACCTGCACAGGTGACGTTCAGGTACAGAGGAAGTGTTGGATTACTTCAGACTTTAAGTTACAACATGAGCATAAACTAAAGCTAGCAGTTAGCCATTAGCAGTCTCATAATAGTTGTTAGCTTATAGACAGTCTAGATTAGCTCATGTTAGCTGTCAGTTTATGGATCGCTTTTAGCTAACACAAGCTACACTGCACCAGGTTGAGCTAACATCACGCACGTTGTGATGGAAGCACCTGTAAAATGGTGGATAGCTATGTTAGCTTTTAGCTCTGTTAGCTCTTAGCTATCCATAAGCTAACAGCTATCATAACTCTCTATAGGCTAACAAATATCACAAGCTAACAACTATTATATATGTCACAAGCTAATAAATAGTAGATAGCTACGTTAGCTTTTAGCTCCATTAACTGTGAGCACACCAGCTGCTAACAATCATTTCCAACATTGAAGTGCGTTAGCTTAGTTCTCCAGTGTGCATCCAACATTCAGAGCTAACAGCAGCTACGAGCACAAACACAAAGTAACACAACATTCACTTTTCCTGACCTCTACTGTTAGCTGTTAGCCGAGCACTGAAGTGGAATGGAGCCCAGCATTTAGCTGTTAGCGTTTAGCATGGTTAGCTCCATTAGCTGTAAACACAATGTATTCACACATAGGCAGTTAGCACCTGGCTAAAGTTAGCTGATACTTTTTTACAGTTTACTTTTAGTCCAATTATTTAGTTTGTTTTTCTGTCTCATAATTTATTTTTGTTTATGTTTATTATTCATACATGTCTCTAAACATGACGTCACAGTCAGTTTTCATCTGGTCCTGATGTCACCTCTCCTTCTGTCTGCTGCTTTTATTTTGTAGACCGGAAGTGCCGGCGCGCGCTCCCCCAGGTGTTTGCCGTCACATTGACAGGTGTGTAGAGTTGCGTGTGCAGCGGAGCGCCGGGGGTCAGTTTAGCGGGTAAAAGTCTCCCAGTCTCTGACATGAAGAGCGCGTGAAGCTTCAAACTGACCGCAAGACCTTCAGGTGAGTGGCCGCGTGCGTGTCTGTGTGTGTGCGTGTGTGTGCTTGCGTGAGAGACTCACCTGGGCTGCTGATTTTCCCGCTGTGTGACGTGTGAACGCAGCTGATGATGATCAGCTCTAATTAGCTCTTAATCAGCTGTTTAGTGAGGCTAATGAGCGGCTGACGTCAGCGGGTTGGTTCGCGTTAATGAGAAGGAGAGAAGTAACGGAGTACTCTTACTCAAGTACTCAGAGTGAGCTGCTGTCTGCTGTGCCTGAAGATACAGGCAGAAGAGTTCTGATCCAAACTGTGTCAAACGAGTAAAAGTACTCTATCACAAGTACAAGTACACATTCATGTCAGCAGGTACTCAAAGTATCAAAGTATCAGAGTAAAAGTACTGAAAGTATCAGAGTAATCCAGCCTGCAGAGTTCATGAGTAATGATGCATTCAGGTGTTTATACAGAGTGTTGGTCTTTTGCCCGTCTGTGTTGTGAGCGGTTCTGATCCGGCTCATCTGGTTCTGATGTGTGCTTCAGTGGACCTCAGCCTGTGTGTTCATGCGGATCAGATTCTAATCTGGACTCAGAACGCTTCACGGTCCACGTCTGAACGTCTGAACGCATCCAGGCAGCGTTCAAGACCAACTGATGTTCTCAATGCAGCGTGGACTGTCTGTCTGTCTGTCTGCCTGTCTGTCTGCCTGTCTGTCTGTCTGTCTGCCTGTCTCTACCTGCCTGTCTGTCTGTCTGTCTGTCTGCCTGTCTGTCTGTCTGCCTGTCTCTACCTGCCTGCCTGCCTGTCTGTCTGTCTGCCTGTCTCTACCTGCCTGTCTGTCTGCCTGTCTGTCTGTCTGTCTGTCTGTCTGTCTGCCTGTCTCTACCTGCCTGTCTGTCTGTCTGCCTGCCTGCCTGTCTGTCTGTCTGCCTGTCTGTCTGCCTGTCTGTCTGTCTGCCTGTCTCTACCTGCCTGTCTGTCTGTCTCTACCTGTCTGTCTGTCTGCCTGTCTGTCTGTCTCTACCTGTCTGTCTGTCTGTCTGTCTGTCTGTCTCTACCTGTCTGTCTCTACCTGCCTGTCTGTCTGTCTCTACCTGTCTGTCTCTACCTGCCTGTCTGTCTGTCTCTACCTGTCTGTCTGTCTGTCTGTGTGTCTGTATTGATCTAACTATAATCAATAATCAGTCGTACATGCTGACAGTTCACACACAGCTGTGAACTGAGCTTGAAGATGCTGTTATAGACAGATGTTAGCTTAGCCTTCATGTATTCACACAGCAGAGTGTGATTTAACGACAGGTTGTCCTTCTATACTGCTGAGGAGAGTGCTGAAGTCAAAGGTCAAAGGTCAGTGGTGAGGTCAGGAGTTCAGACAGTGTTCAGGAGGCTCTGATGTCTGATGCTGTCATATTTATTGATCATCAGAGACTCAAAGTTCATCAGAAGTGTCTGAGTCTGTTGAACTCATGCTGATGGTCAGACTTTAAACCTCTACAGAGAACACCACAAATACTAAACGCCCAGAATCAGGACCCACACCTGACCCAGAGTAACTACTGCAGGACCTCGAGGCCCACGCCTGACCCAGAGTAACTAGTGCAGGACCTCGAGGTCCACGCCTGACCCAGAGTAACTAGTGCAGGACCTCGAGGTCCACGCCTGACCCAGAGTAACTACTGCAGGACTTCAAGGTCCACTCCTTGTGGCGCGCAGTGTGATAGAAGCAGACATGGTGGATAGCTCCGTGAGCTGTGAGCACATCAGCTGCTAACAATAATTTCCATCTTGCTGAGTAAGCAGACGCTGATGAACCAATATTAGACCTGCAGTTTGCAGTCAAGCTGCACGAGTTAGCAGGCTACACAGGAAGTTAGCCAGGAAGTCTCAGGTGTCAGGCAGCAGGCAGGTATTCATCAGTCTTTGAATGACTCTGTCGTGTCTTCACTGTTTCACAGCGCTGCAGGACGAGTGTCAGAGCGTCCTGACTGGCTGAGAACCAGCTGGAGGCGGAGACAGAGTGACAGGGCTGTGCAGTAGGAGGGACTTCCTTTGAGGAAGGACAAGATGCTGCTGACTTCCTGCTCCGCCCCCTGCAGCTACACCTGGCTCTGGTAACATAAAAAAAACATTAAAGCAACATTAAAGAAACGTTACATGGAAAGTGCTAATTGTGCTGTTTGACTGATCAGTGTATTGATCATACAATAATAACTCACCTGTGTTTCGTCCTCCAGGTGCCTCCTGATGATCCTGGCCGCTCCTCCAGCAGCTCTCGGGGTGAGTTTCAGTGATCACGGTTTCAGGTGTTACTGATGCCGCTCAGGTGTGTTGTAACGAGCTCTTCAGTTTAAGAGTCCAATCAGAGTAGAGTTACTGATGTGAGCTCACGGAGCGATGTTTGAATGTTTCCTGCTGAAGCTGAACAGAAGGTCCAAACAGCTGCAGTCTTACAGACTGAGCGCGGCAGAGGTCAGAGCCTAGGAAGCGGTCCAAAACAAACAGGGCCGGCTCAAGGCTTTTGGCCTTAAACAGAGGTTCGAAAGTGTGATCAAGGCACGCATGGGAACTTTAATAATCTGCAGATATGTAGGTTGAGTGTAATTATGATAATTGGTGGCTGCTGAGGGAATGAGTGGCAGGTGAGGAGGTACCTGCAGGGACAGAGTACAGAGTACTGCAGTATCATGTCGTATACAACAAAACACTTTGCATTCATTGTTTTCTATTATACAACTAGTAGGTCAAACCGAGCAATCTGATTGGTCAACTGGACGTTTAGAATGTGCTCAAATCTGCATGACATCACACCTGACTCATCACTAACAATATCACTCCACCATCTCCACATTGTTGCATCCTGAAAATATAGAACATGTAAATAAATACGAAAATACAAAGTCCACTGGAAGTACGTTAAAAAAGTAATACATCTGAATTTACAATTTCAGCTTTCTTTAATGAATATTCTGATATGGAGCTGTTAGACCACCTTGTTAATACAGGTGTGTACCTTGTTAATACAGGTGTGTACCTTGTTAATACAGGTGTGTACCTCGTTTGTGTGCAGCACATCAAAGATAAAACAGTTCAGTGACGCTAACAGACCGCATCACTGTCATGCCAATAATGATGTTAAAGCACACCCTCTTGTGTAATATTGCTGAAATATGTGTTGATGGAAAATGAGATATGTCAGTCAGCCTACAGTGAGAAGAATGCTTCGTACTTGTAATGATCAAAGGTTCTAAAAAACAATGATCCACATGATTAGGAGGAACATGGAATCTGGACATATGGAATCAACCAAACACAAGAAACATCACAAAGATACTCTGCCTCACTACCCCGACACAAAGAAAGTTATAGGAAGGACAAAAAGTCCGTCTTTTGTTGAGGGTCTTTAGATTAGATTTAGATTTAGGTTCAGATGATTGACAGGTGGTTCAGGTGTGGAAATGACCTGCAGGTGGAGGCTGAGGGTCAGATGTGTTCCTCTGGTGTCCCTCAGGGATCATACCTCGATCCTCGAGACTTTATTGATTTAACTGAACATTGAACCGCATAGAAAACGATGTAAAGGAACCAACAGTGATGGGCAGAAGATGGTGGGCAGAAGCTGGAGGACAAAGAAATGGACAGATGGAAGACAGATGGGAGGATGATGGGAACTGGTCCAGGATGAACAGATGATGTAGAGATGACCGTGCAGAGGTGTAGAAACCATCCAGTTGAGGTCGCCAGGTTCAGTCTGTCGGTGAACATCAGTGTCGTCGGCCAATCAGCTGTTCCCTTGTCTATGCGACCAATCAGTGGCAGCACGGTGTCCTAGATGGAGGGATGATGGAGGGGACAAGGGAGGATGGATGCAGGATTAATGGATGTTCATGGGACCTGGTGTAAAGATGGAGGATGGAGGCTGATGGATGGAGGATGGTGGATGATGGAGCATGGCATATGTTCAGACAGAACAGAGTCGTGACAGCATATAGAGTGATGATGGAGAACTGATGGAGGACTGATGGTGCGAGTGCAGACTTTGAGGACAAAGTCGTGACAGCAGATAGAGCGATAGCCACATTCCTGCTGCTGATAGCCACGCCTGACTGCTAACCTGGTTTACACAACGCTGCAGGAATGTGGCTGCTACACAAACACTGCTACATGCTGGGAAACTCGCCGTCTGGGGCCCACAGAGAGAAACAACACTCAGTATATCAACACAGTGTGGGACGTATGAAGGGGGCCATCAGGAGAGCAGCCACCACGTCCATGTCCACATCTATCAGTTATATAAAAGTGTCTCAAACACAGCAATCATTCAAATTAACACGTTTTATTACATATTGTACATTAACAAACGTGATTATTACGTGATTATTTATTATACAGACTTGTATTTATGAACATAAATGTTTTATTATACAGATGTTTCATCATATAAATTAATGAACACACATTTTATTTATATTTTGTACATTAACGAACAGTGTTTTGTTACAGACTTGTATTTTTATATTTCATACATTAACGAAAACGTGTTCTATTATATATCATGTGATATGTCATCATAGACGCGTTTCATCATATCGTATACGTTAACGACCACACTGTGTGATGTCATCTGCCTCCAGATCAGCCAATAACGAAATTCAATTGCAGTACCCGGGGTTCAGCCAGGAGAGGGAGATCACTACATGTATTTATAACACAATATGTCAGATTTAAACACGTTTTATTATACACATACATTAACATGTTTTTATTAGCTTTATGTTAACGAACATGTGAGTTTTAATATGCGGTGTACATCACAGCACACGTGTGCACAGATCACATGCACGGACGTACGTGCTGCAGCGTTTTTGTGCCGATGTGAGTTTGAACGTCTGACGCTTTGATTCACATCTGTGAACAGAAGCTGCTCCACATCTGTCCTCATTCAGACTGTTCAAAGACTGTGCAGCATGATTGTCACTGACGTTATCTGATACACACACACACACACACACACACAGTCAGCTGTCTGCATCCCTTGAATCTCAGAGATTCTTGTCTGCACAGTGTTTACATTCCTCACTGTCTGAACACAGAATACACCATAAAAACAAAACACAGTCAGGAGAAAATACACCTGAAAACTCATTCTGCTGCAGTCTGAACATCTGACCGTCTCTGGTCCACTTTGTTATGGCTGCAGGGTAAACAAGGTGGCTCACCTCGCCTGGAGGATCCCGAGACATTCTCCCAGCCTGATGTGTTCTTGGTCTGCACACTATCCACAAAAGGCAGAGATACACTCTTTAGATCACCATGCCGACACTCTCCACACCTTGATTACACCTTCAGATTCTTTTGGTGCAGTCCACCACCCACTGAGACTATGCGCATACCGTATACTTCCACAGTACCAACCACAAGATACCACCGGGGACAAAGTCCAGGAAACGTGTAGACTGGATGGAGAAACTAACTAACTAGTCTTTGTTTACTTCCACAAAAAGGACCAACAACCTTCTGTTCGGATGTTCAGACTCTGAGCAGCTGCTTGCATCACTCACCGTGTCTCCAACCTCTTCTGGGATGTAGGAAAAGCTCTTCCGGAGGTCAGAGGTCACCACCTTGCAGACAGGAGACTCCACCAGAAGTTCAGCCTCTCTACCTGTTTGAGTTGACCTGATCTGACAGTATCCAAGACAAATGGTCACATCTGATGAAAAGACTGCATGACCTTTGGCCTCAGGTTTTCTGGTACCAGGTATACGTATGTATACTTAGGTATACTTATAAGGATATACGTCATGATATAGAAAAAGTAGAGTAGTACGAGTTCCTCATCTTGTCTTGGAGTTCTTCTTCTGTTCAGTATCACCCCTTTCTGATGTAGATGTTTCTCTATTGTCTCATGATGTAGTATATTGTCATAACACACACCCCTAGCCAGGTGGAAGACCAACATGTGCAGCACTCAGTTGTTAGCTCCTGAGTATCCCTAACCCCACCAGCTCACCTCGGGCACCCCCTGAAAACCAGCTCCTCTCCAGGAGTTTGTTTCCAGAGCCGGTGCTGTGTATAGGTTCTTACCGCTCCAGCTGACATTCAACATTTTTCAGTTTTCATAGTCCGGGTTCAGAACACCTCTGCATGCCCCTCAGGGCCTCTGGGATGTAGATGGAAACATCTGGAGGCCAGTAGGTGATGTCTAATGAGCTAATCTGGGTGAGGGCACCACGTTGATTTGGGGGACTTCAGAGAACCACAACAAGGAGCAGACTCTTTGTGCACTCACACTGATGTTGTGTTTCTGAAGTATCAAGGTTCTGTTATGATGATGCAGTGATGTCATAGGATTATAATGTTGATGATCTTGATGTATGATGTCATGCTGATGTCACGCTGATGTCATGCTGATGTTCTGTCTTGGTTTTCAGGGTGACCACACAGAGCCTTGCGCTGGTCGGGACTGCTCCACCTGTCAGTGTTTCCCAGCCAAAGGAGCGAGGGTAAGACACACAGTGGCCAATCAGAGCACAGCTGCACACACTACCCTCCGTTAACAGACCTGTGACACCTTCACTGTCAGCTCGTAAACCACAGAGAAACACACACACACATACACACACGTACACACTGTAATAATGAGCGGCTGGATGGAGGAGTGTTGGTGAGGAATGTTGTGGAGTTAAGTTAGCAGCTGTTTACCTGAAACTGTGTCAGCAGATTCCACACACACACACACACACACACACACACAAATACAGTGTGATGACATCACATCCTTCTTTCCCTCCCTGAAATCTGAGCTGCTGTTTCCAAAAACATCTTTTAGATAATGTGAACATACAGATGTTTCTGTACACAGTCAGTGTGGTCCAGATGTTTCTGTACAGTCACAGTGTGGTCCAGATGTTTCTGTACACAGTCAGTGTGGTCCAGATGTTTCTGTACACAGTCAGTGTGGTCCAGATGTTTCTGTACAGTCACAGTGTGGTCCAGATGTTTCTGTACAGTCAGTGTGGTCCAGATGTTTCTGTACAGTCAGTGTGGTCCAGATGTTTGGACTTGAGTTTGTTTCTCCGCTCAGTCGATAAACATTTTTTATCTTCAGACCGTCAAACGAAACAAACAAACTGACCTCCAGACTGTGAGTGTGAAGAGGTGTGTATCTGTCATTGTGTGTGTGTGTGTGTGTGTGTTTATACAGCTGGGTGCAGCAGACAGGCAGAGAGGATTGTGGGAAGGCGTCTGTCTCAGTGATTTCACAGTTCAATGGCTTCAGAGAGAGAGAGGACTAACAGAGATCACAGCTGTCACATCTCATCACACACACACACACACACACACACACACACACAGATGATCAATAACAATCAGTTCATTTAAAGCGCTCATTTCTAATCATGTTAAAAACATTTAATAAGTCTTTACAGTGTCATTGCTTCTTTTGTCAGTAAACATTAAATCTTCAGTTTGTGTCGAGGTGGACATGAGCGGCAGAGTCGAGGTTCTGAATGACCCGCTGGTCCAGAACTTTAGCTCTGTGATAAACACACCTCATCACCACCGCTCGAAACCGGACGAGCCAAAGGAAGCAACTATTTCAAAAGTATTAATTAAAGCGTGTTTCTGGGGCAGCTAAATTTTATTATAAAGACAATAAATAAACTTCAATATGAAATATTTGTTTTAAATGTCAAACTGAAGTTTGTCCAAACTTTATTCAACAGTTCAAGGGAGGAAAAGATCCAGAGGAAATCTTTCTTTCTGTTACTGACCTCATGTAAAGGACTACTTAAGAATTACATGCTCGACATATAAAACATACTGACACATATTTGCTGTCCTTTTATTTTGAACCTTGTTGTTGTATCACACTGCCCCCTTGTGTTCAGATAACATCATTACATGTCAGAGCTTTTTTTTTATATTTCGTATATTAAATATCTGACATTCACCGAATGAACAAACTGTTCCCTCTGTCCAAACATGTCGCGTTCTCCTCTCCTGTCTTTGGTTCTGAATCCTCAGATACAAACTTCTGAAGGGCTGACGTGACGACGTGGCTGCTTTCTTTCTCAACAGTTTATGTCAGGTTCTATCACATTTCAGCATTTTCAGTTTTATTGTGTTCCCTCAGACACTTTCAGGTTCTGTCACATTCTAACATATCTTATTGTGTTCTTTAAGGTTCTTTTAGTTTGTGTCCAGTTTAAGGTTCTGTCCAGTTATATCAAGTTGTATTAATTTCTAACAGATTACACCAGGTTCTACTTTTCAGGTTCCATCAGATTCTATCAGGTTTAAGTGCAATCTATGTTCACTTAGCTTCTGTTTAAAGTTCTGTCAGGTTATCAGGTTCTCTTAGATTTTAACAGGTTCCGTCACGTTCGCGTGTGTTCTGGTCAGTCAGTGTCTGTTATGTTCTGACAAGTTCTAACTGCTTTCACCAGGTTTTATCATGTTCTACCAGGTTCGATCTGGCAATCATTGGCTGCGTTTTTTGTGTTTTGCAGGGTTCTCCAGGTCCTCTGGGGCGGCAGGGCCCTGATGGGCCCCCAGGCTTTCCGGGCCCTCAGGGGCCTCCAGGAGAGAAGGGCTGGAGAGGAGGCGAAGGGCCGACAGGAGCTGCAGGACAGAAAGGAGGAAAGGTGAATAAATATGGTTCTGTTGTGAACACGATCGTTCTGTTTGTTCTTGATGGCCGGCACGCTGATGTGTACTGATGACCAGTCACATGTCCTGCATGTGGTACCTAACCCTGACTGTTGTGATTCCAGGGAAGTGTCGGCGTTCGTGGTTTTCCGGGTCTGGATGGAGTCCCGGTAAGACGTGCGGCCTCCTCTGCCTCTCAGCTGGTCTGATTAGCCAAGATATTTTGAGGTCATCTCTGATTGGTCAGACTGTAAGTGTGTGTTTGTGTCTTCAGGGTCACCCGGGTCCTGCTGGAGGTCCTGGTTTTCCAGGTCTGGACGGATGTAATGGAACCAAAGGAGACAGGGGCCAACCTGGATATCCTGGAGAATATGGTCGCGATGGAGAACTGGTCAGACATCAAAATAAATAAAGAGTTAACAGTGCAGAGACGCGTTCCCACCGCAGGAACCTTCCACAGGAACCTTTGGAGGAACTCTGCAGTTCCACTGTGGTTCTCCATCAGTTCTACTGTAGCTCTACTGTGATTCTGCTGTAGTTCTGTGGTGAACTTCTACTCTAGATGTTTGTCAGTTTGCGTGCTGAAGTCATTCAGAGATTTACTGATTTTAAATATTCAGGTTTCATCTTCAGTTTTTTAAACTTCAAAGTACACAGTGTACTGCAGTATATGTAGTGTAGTGTCACCATGGTAACAGTGTTTTATTTTGCAGGGTATGCCAGGACTGAAGGGATTCCCAGGAGATCCAGCAGTTCTCTTCATACAGTACCCTGGAATACCTGTAAGAACACCTGTACTGATCTCCCTTAATTCATTATTGAAGTCATTGATTGATTTTCTGTCTTTGTGTCTGACAGGGAGACCCCGGGCTGGGTGGACTTCCTGGTCTGAAGGTGAGAACACAAACACAGACTCAGATCTCTGAGGTACTCTGTAAAGTCTGAATACTTCTTGTCACGACATGTTTGTTATTGTGATCAGTGAAAACTAAAGTCCAATCTAAAGCAAGACCAGGCTGAGGTACGGGGTCTGTGTTCACGTCCTCTGATGGTTCTGTTGTCGACAGTGACTTACATTTTAAATATCTATCTGCAGGGTGAACCGGGTTTCCCTGGTCTGGTGGGAGTTCAGGGATCTTCAGGACCGGATGGGAACAACGTGAGTCACAACAACACAGAAACACTCCTGATAATCACTAATAATAATAATAATAATAATAATAATAAATACTGTTTCATAAAAATATGAAGTTATTATCTCATGTTAATACCTGCCTGTCTCCACAGGGTCTCCCTGGTCTGCCAGGTTCCAGGGGCCCACCTGTAAGTATTTATGGTTTAATTATTAGTGCAGGCCTTGATTTGAGACGGGGTCTTCATTTCTAATTTAAGTCTCCAGAGTCGTGTCAGACTCACAAATCTGGACTAAACATTCGATTCACAGTATTTATGTGAAAATACACATACATACTGCAATACTGCTCAGCCAGCTGTGTTTGTGTTTCAGGGAGAAAAGGGACGATCTCTGGCCGGACAGAAAGGAGACGAGGTACCAATATTCAACAACACCCTCAGTGACATCAATACAATTTTTACTACTTATATACTTTACAATATACACACACACACACACACACACACATTATGTTTTAGTATATGTGTAGTTCTGTGCAGTACTGTGTAGTAGTAGTATTGCAGTACTGTATGTGGTCCACAGGGGGATCAGGGTCTCCAGGGGCCTCCAGGGCCGTTTGAGTACGTCGACCCTCCAGAAGACCTGTACATCAAAGGAGAGAAGGTGGGTTCTACTGATGTTCCACAGTGGTTCTGCTATGGTGGTGTTTGTGGTTCCACTGTGGTTCTACTGGAGTTCTTGTGTAAATACACTGACGCTCTAAGCTTGTTCTAGTGTAGATGTACTGTTTGTGTGTCCTTGTTCTACTATGATCCTACTGTGCCTGTGCTGTAGTTCTGGTTATGTTGGGTTATATTGGTTCTGATGTTGAGTTCTGCTGGTTCTTCAGGGTTCTCGAGGTCTTACAGGCCCCTGTGGAGTTCAAGGACTTCCGGTAAGTAAACATCTGCCTGTTCAGAGTTCTCCAGGGTTCTGCTTCAGTCTTAATGTTACTTGTCATCAGATGAGAACAGAACATTACTGATCACACATTGATTCTTGTGAACATAAAGAATGTAAACAAAGTGGAGTGATGAGGTTCTGTGGATGTGGTTTCAGGGTTTGGATGCTCTCCCTGGGATCAAAGGAGAGAAGGGGATTCCTGGATTTCCTGGATCCAGAGTAAGTAACCTTTCATCCTCACATTATTGATCAGCATTGATCAGTGTGATTGACTCCTCACTCTCTGTACAAACATACATGATCTGTTTTAGGGGATTACTGGATACCCCGGGCGGACTGGAGTGAAAGGCTTCAAGGTGGATCCAAACATGATTTTTAAAGGATGAGCAGTAAAGATTAACCTCAGGTCGATCAAGATGTCCTGATACTGTAAATACTGTTTTTCAGGGGATTCAAGGAAGTCCAGGTCTTCCAGGTCTGATTGGACGAGAAGGCCCTAAGGTCAGTCTTCTTACCTGTGATGTAATGTATCATGGAGTAACTAAATCAAGAGTAACTGAGCTCTTGGCAGTCTGTAATGAGTCTATCTGTTCCCAGGGCATGATGGGAGATCCAGGTGATAAAGGCCGTCTTAAGGTCTTAGATGTCACACACATAGGTAAGGATCGATACGCACTGATACACAATACTAACACAGTATCAAAGGTCATCTCTGGTATGGTGTCATCACTCTGTTACGATGTCAGCTAACTGCATCCTGTCTTCCAGGGGACACTGGAAAACCTGGGCCCCCCGGACAGAGAGGCCCTCCAGGAAACATGGGTGTGATGGGAATGCACGGCCCCAAAGGAGAGCCTGGCGTATCCATATCTGGTCAGTACCTGCAGCATCACGTGTCACATGGTCTTATGACGCACAAACGCATGTTTATCACATGAACCAGTTCTGTTTATTTACATGAGTCCTGAAATGTTTCCACATGCTCAGATTTAAGGTGGTATGACAATAAGACATTCTCTTTGGTTCATCTTCAGGACCAGCAGGTATCATGGGACTGAAGGGACTCCCAGGATTCAAAGGGAATAAAGGAGATCCGGGTGAGATTCTTAAAGAAGGGCCCACACCTGGAGAACCTGGAAAACCAGGACAACCTGGACCCAAAGGACTGAAAGGAGGGCCAGGAATTCCAGGTACTGTTTCTACCTGTTGGTGTTACGCCTGTTTTTCAGACATACCTGGTGATGCCTGATTTTGTTTTTTTTCCTTTTCAGGTACCTACTGTCTACCTGGGGCCCCAGGAGAGTCGGGAGAGTCAGGTGAACTGGGGCCCCCGGGTGCCCAGGGCTTCCCAGGGTATAAAGGTCAGTGTCTGGACACACAATTACATAATAATTGACTGATTTATGTATTTATGGACCAATGAGGAGATTTAGGGGGTGTAACGCCACATCAGATGATTGAAGAATAAGTCTGAGTGGTTCTTAGAGCTTGTCTGATGTCATTAGGTTCAAAGAACACAGGATCCAAGATGGTTCCCTGAGGAACTCCACATGTTTGACTTCACATTTTGTGTCTTTCAGGTAGTCCTGGTGACTGCTCTTGTGGCCCCCCGGTTGTATTGAGGGGTAGCCCTGGCCTTGAAGGTGACCCTGGATCTCCAGGGGTTCCAGGAATCTCAGGGCTTCCAGGGCTGAGAGGAGAGAAAGGTTTACCTGGAGATACAGGAGGGGCAGGACTGCCGGTGAGTCAGAGGTCATATCAGCAGTCAGATGAAGCACAGCATTTATTGATTGATTGATTTATTGATTGATTTGCAGGGTCTGCATGGAATTCCTGGTGTCAAAGGGTTCAAAGGTCGGAAGGGAGATTTTATTGTGGTGGAAATTAAAGGTGAGTTTAAACATTGATCTCTCCTCTCTTGGTTATGTGGCTGTGGAAGTGGGACCAAAACATGTAACAACTAACAAACCATAAAGGATCAGGATCAGAACAGAACAGGTCAGGATTAATGTTTGACTTAATCATGATGTCATCAATGGGTGTGATTGGACTTTTGTCTCCAGGTGAGAAAGGAAACATGGGCCAGCAGGGCCTGACAGGTAGACAAGGATCCCCAGGAAGAAGAGGATTCAATGGGCCCCCGGGAGACCCTGGAGAACCTGGACCCCAGGTAAAATGCCCTCCTGACAGTACATCACTACTTTCTCACACTGTTGCGTGAATGATGTCACAATGGGGTCACCAGTCCTCTTCACTCTCATCTATGAATCACGTTCCTGTTTCCTCTCAGGGTGAAAGTTTCCCCAGTTCCACTGGAGACAGAGGCTTCCCAGGGTCCTTAGGGCCAAAGGGATTACCAGGACCTTCAGGCCCCACAGGGCCAGGAGTAGTCGGAGCAATAGGACTTCGCGGGGCCCCAGGAGAACCAGGACTTCCGGGAGTTCCCGGCTCCCCAGGGCCACAGGGGGTTAAAGGTAGAGCTTAAGATCAATCTGATCTCTTCCTGTTTGCCCCCTCCTCTTCCTGTTTGACGCCTCCTCTTCCTGCAGGTGACACTCCGCCGTGTTTGCCCAGAAACCCTGGTTCCCCTGGAGAGAAGGGAGACACTGGAGATCCAGGTAAACCATCTAAAACATCAGTCTGTCTGTTCACCTCTCTGTCTGACTTCCTGCCCACCAATTAGTTCACCTGCCTGTCTTTCAAGGTTTCACAGGGTTCCCAGGTCCTTCAGGTTTCCGAGGTGATACTGGATCTGAAGGACCTAAAGGAGACAAAGGATTTTCTGGAGTTCCTGGACCACCTGGACGACAAGGTACCAGAGCACACCTGAACCACATCTGGCATTTACAGTATCAAAAACTCTGTGTAATTCTCTTTACACATATCATCTATTCCTCCTACAGGACCTCAAGGACTTATTGGAGATCCCGGGGAAGAAGGATCTGAAGGCTTGAGTTATGATGGAGATCCAGGTACAGTCACCTGTGGTCACACATCATCCAAAGTTCAGATGATACCTAAACATTCCTCTTGGTGTTTACAACACGTCTATCTGTGTTTGTACCCCAGGTTCTCCGGGGCTCCCAGGATCTTCTGGACTGAGTGGTCCAGCAGGAGATTCAGATGTTGGACCTCCAGGACCCATTGGCTTCCCAGGACCACTGGGTGCTCAGGGACCTAAAGGAGTTCCTGGCCCTAACGGCAATGACGGACTACCAGGTAAATAACTGATTCTGAAATGTGAATATAAATACACTGATCCATGATCTGGTGAATCTGGTTTTGAAACAGATCCTGAAGTGAGTGGGAAGCAAGTGTAAGGATGCCAGAATCAGGGTGATGTGGTCTTCTTTCTTAAACCTTGTTAGTAACCAGGTGGTAGAGTTGTACTGAGCAAACAAACTGATTTCAGGTCTGCTCTGCCAGTTTGAGTTCAGTTTGCAGCACCAGAGGGCGCTGCAGCAGCCAGCAAATTTTATATACCTGTAACACCTTTCACTAATATCAAAATTAAATAAAATTTAATTAAACAAAAATGCATTTTAACTCATAAGTGTTAAGGTAGAAAATTAAAAAAATAAAACCAAAAAAGTGGAGGATTGATTGATGCATTTATTATTTTATTCAGAATTATTTCCTTTATTTGATCAGGAGTCCTGGGTCTGTCCGGGGGCCAAGGATTACAGGGCCAGAGAGGAAAGGATGGGGCCCCAGGTAAACCTGGCTCCATTGGGCCCACACCTGACTACTGTGATGCAGGAAAACCTGGTCCCAGTGGATTACTTGGTCCTCAGGGAACGATTGGACCCCCAGGTAAACACCTCACTTTACTGTACTGCACTTTGCTTTAGATGTCAAGTGATGTCAGTTCGTCATTCATTCCTGTTCAGGTTTTTTGGGGCTGAAAGGTGACATCGGGGAGGAGGGTCTTCCAGGTTTTGGCCCACGAGGCCCTGAAGGTAAACCAGGCATTACCGGTTCCCCTGGGAAACCAGGGCCACAGGGTCTTGCTGGTGGCACTGGAGACCCAGGACTACCAGGGCCTCAGGGTCCGAAAGGTGAGGTCCTGCCACATAAACACCTGTGTTGAAATGTTTCCATGGGGATAGAGGCTCACATGAATACTCATGGTGTGTTTCAGGTCCGATGGGGCCCTACGGTAAAGATGGAGAGCCAGGGGCCCCTGGACTCTCAGGGGCCACTGGAGCCCCTGGGTGGACGGGGGAGAGAGGGGACAATGGACAAGATGGAAGTCCAGGCTGTGAAGGAGTAAAAGGACAGAAAGGTAAACAATGAGTCTGATATTTTCAAAGAAACTATTAGCAGACTCTGACTTGTGCTAACTGTAGACCTACAGTACAAAAAAACAACATGAGCTCTCTCTCACGTGTGTCCCCTACAGGCTCTAAGGGGGCCCAGGGGCCTTTAGGAGATACCATTTCTATCGCCATCAAAGGAAAAAAAGGAGATCCTGGACCTCCTGGCAACAATGGCTTTATTGGACCACCAGGTCAGAGGTGCTACCATGAAACCTGAATACTGGACTGAAAACTGCAGCAGTTATACTTTAATTTAGCTAACTTTGCTAACATCAACCAGGTCACCAACAGCAGACACAGCAGCAGCTAATATTACTGACTAGTCCAACAGCAGTCAGCCCAGCTCGGCGTCTGTCTTTCAGCCTTTTATTTCACCAAGCTCTCACCAACCACTAAAAGTCAGTCCCAGATTTACTCTTGTCCGGCGGCTTCTTGCTCGCTCACTCTCTCCTTTTCTCTTCTTAGCTTCCTCCGTCAATGTCCTCTTCGCTCCCCAGCCCCGGATCATACAGTGAAGCCTTAAATATTAAAATCTGTTTCTACAGGACGTAAAGGTGTGCGAGGAGCTGCTGGTAAACCAGGTTGTCCAGGTACCAATGGACCACCTGGCATTGTAGGTCCCCCAGGACCTTCAGGGCCCTACGGCATACCAGGAATTCCAGGACCACCTGGTCGCCCAGGACCTCCAGGAGCCATCGGCTGTGCTGGAGAACCCGGAAACCCAGTAAGATAAAAGTTGATTTTGTCATCAGTATCAATTCTGTTATTTTGATTGCTTTGCCCAGAATCTGCTCTTGTTTTGGGTTGTAGGGTGATATAGGATGTCTGGGGCCACCTGGGATTCCTGGTCACAAAGGATGTACCGGACCCAAAGGTAGGACATAACCCCCACCACCATTACTGAGCAGATTTATTTAAAAGTTTTCACATATGAAATATAAATAGATATATTTTACTGCTCAGGTTGTTGTTTAAAGTTGTGTTTGTTCCAGGTGATGAAGGAGACTCTCTCAGTTGTTCTGGTCCACATGGAGACAAGGGGCCTCGAGGAGACATCGGGCCCTTAGGTGATGATCTGAGTCTTTGTGATTAAGATGATCAGAGGCTTGAACACAACAGCCAATCAAATAACAGGTCTCTTTTCTCACCCAGGACCCACTGGACCTCAAGGGGATCCAGGACGACCCGGTTTCACTGGGGCTCCAGGACAGAAAGGTTGCAAAGGAGATCCAGGCTTTCCAGGGGACACGGGTCCACCAGGTACAGAAGCTACCATTCAAGATCTTCCTCAGTCAATATCCTCTTCACTTTTGTCATGTCCGCAGAGGTTGCTGAGCCCAGCTATATTGCCTTCTTACACTCTCTCACTACTGGCTTGTATCTTTTTTTGTCGGCCCATGTGCCCTGTCTGTAATTTGATATTTCATTAGAGATTTTAGGTCATTTCAATGATAAAGTGGGTGAAACTTGCTTTGTTGTGTTGACTCTCCTCATTCACAGGGAGTTAAATCTGAGTGAACTTGTGAAATCCTGGAGCTTCCAGTCCGAGACAGAAGGTGGACCTGCTGACTGCTGGTTCAGGAGGTTTTATTTCCAGTGAATTACCTACTTCTCCAACTCTTAACCCCATCCATCCATCTGCTTTATTTCAGGTGTGGATGGCCCCTCAGGTCCAAGAGGTCTTTCAGGTCTTCCTGGTTTTTCTGGGGATCCGGGTCCTGATGGTCCTCCAGGACCACAGGGTTGTCAGGGACTCCAAGGTCAGAACTCAAAACCAGAATAAGATCTGGAGCTGATTCACATTGTGTTTAGATGCATGACAATATCTGTACAGGTTGTTTGTTATTATATTTAGCTGACAGATTACAGGTGTGTTTCAACATTTTGCTTCTTATGAATGATTTTGTTATGTTAGGTCCTCCTGGACCACTGGGACTTCATGGGCTGGATGGACTGAAAGGGGTGAAGGGGGACATAGGGACCAGAGGTATGAGTCTCAGTTTGTTGTGACGACTGATAAAAATCTGGTGATGGTGACAATGGTGGCATTTAAACAGACCGTTAAACACATCATATCACCCCCGGTTGCATTGTCTATTGTCTATAGTATAGACAGCGTGGCTTGTTGTCCTGAAAGATGCTGAAAGATGAAATGTTGGTGTTTGTTGGATCACAGACTCTACACATTCAGGCCTCCGTCCTACAGAAACAGGTTCCTCCACCTGCTGCATGACCGGGTCAGTCATCAGCATCACAATAACACCTGTCTGTCTTTAGGTCTAGGTGAGCAGGGTCCACAAGGTTGTTATGGTATTCCAGGGGACAAAGGTCCTCCAGGTCCTCCAGGACCGAAAGGCGTATCCCAGCCTGGCCTACCAGGACCCAGAGGCCCGACAGGACCCAAAGGTCTGTAGTAGTATGATTACCACCAGGGACAGACTAGACCTTTAGTTTGATTCCTTGCCAATAATGTGTGTGTTGTTGTAGGCCCTCCAGGTGCGAGTGGACCTCCAGGCAACCCAGGAAAGGACTGTAACTGTCCAGTCGTAGGGCCTCGTGGATATCCTGGTTGTCCTGGCCCAGATGGAGATCCAGGTCAGACTTTAATGTTTAGGTTTAATAAACTTACAGAGCTCAAACTGGAGGACTTCTGACCTTTGTTTGGTGTTTTAGGGTGTCCTGGTGACATGGGGGATCCAGGTCTGAACCCTCCAGTACCTGGAGATGAAGGGGACAACGGGAATATAGGGTGCCAGGGGCCAGACGGCCCAAAGGGACTTCAAGGGCCCCCAGGATGTCCAGGCATCAACGGAAAACCAGGAGAGAAAGGTCAGACTATGAAGATACCCAACATGTTGTTGTTGACAGATGTCGGGACATCTCATCCTGGACTGACACTTCGTTTTGTGTGTTTGATCAGGTATGCGGGGGTCTCTAGGTCTGATGGGACTACCTGGTAATCGGGGTCCAGTAGGTTGTACTGGTCCCAGCGGGCCTCCAGGAGAAAAGGGACCTGCGGGTCTAGTGGGTCCAAAGGGGGAGAAAGGACGGGTCTACCCTTGCATCAACTATCCTCCTAGCCAAAAGGGAACACCAGGAGCCGCTGGCCCCCCCGGTGAACCTGGACCCCCTGGCCTCCCGGGAGAAATCGGCCATCAAGGACCCAAAGGTGAGAAAGGGGTGGTGAACCAGGTCATGAGTGCATCGTCCAGTTCCTGATATTTCAGTCACTATGTGAAATTATTGGTTCATGATGTGTTTCAGGAAAGAAGGGGGACTTTGGGGTTGAGGGATCAATCGGCTGTGAGGGTCCCCGAGGTCCAGATGGAGACAGAGGACAGCCAGGTCTGCCGGGTGAGATGGGAGTAGGCGGAGCCAAAGGTAAGACCTCCATTCCATGTTGCCAAAACTCTTCCTCTGCTTGATTGTTGAACACTTTTGTTTTGCTGATGTACATTCCTGTGGGTTTTGTGCCACAGGTGATCCTGGTCCAATGGGAGACCGTGGGTGTCCCGGACAAGGAAACCGCTTAAACTCCGGCTTCCTGTTGGTGTTGCACAGCCAATCAAGAACAGTTCCCACATGTCCACTAAGAATGAAGGTCCTGTGGGACGGATACAGTCTGCTGTACCTGGAGGGTCAGGAGAAGGCTCACACTCAGGACCTGGGTATATTTATACGCCTGCACAAACATACTAATTGACTCATTGAATCTAAACCTCCCTGATCCATACCCTTGATAGTCCAGGACTACTTCCAAAAGATCTTGAGTTGTCTCCAGGTCTGATGGGGTTTTCTGGGGGTCTCTGGGAGTCCCGACATCCTGTCAAGGAAACTCATTCCAACTGCTTGGATCAATCATATCATTCTTTCACTCAATAAAAAAGACCAGGATCAGGATCAGGATCAGGTCCCTCTAAACCACAGATCAGAACACAGATCAGCCCGTTATCAGGCTGGAGGTATTCCTCTAGTGTCATTTCTGGGTGTGCTCATCATTGCATTGAGAGCAAGAAAGTCTGAATATGGATGAGGGGTGGGGTGGCTGGATGGGTCAGATAAACATAGGACTTCACATTGACTTCTTTAAAATTATTTAGGCTACAAGTATAATAATTTCCAAAGCAAACCAAGGAACCATGCAGGCTTTATTTTGAAAGTCTAACCGGTAGAGTTGTAGTGTTCAAGAGCACAACTGCAGGGTAGTCACGATTTGTTAACATCATTACGGTGATATTAGAAACCTACGTATCTACTGTTTTGTAGTTGACATGGTCTCAGTTTAGATAGTCTGCGTGTGCAGAAACAGAAGGGTACCTACAGCGTCACATTTTGAAGCAATGATCCAGCTTCAGTATATGATGAGATGGGACACTCAACATTCCACTACTCCACCTGTGGAGCTTCTAATCCAGTTTAGCCTCACTAGTGAACAAGAGATACTTGAACTCCTTCACTTGGAACAGATTTTCCAGATTTTTTTTTCCTTGAGCTCGGACTAAAAAAACAGTCCGATCTGAGGCTACTCAGACGAGTAGTACATAGATGTTCCCCTGGAGAACCACCTCAACACATCAGGACACAATCTTCCTGCCTAACAAGCGGTCTTTGATTTCTTAAAGTGAGCTGTTGAAAATATTTCTGAATACTAATCAATATTTTGTGTTAATTATGTCTTCAGGTCAGGCAGGGTCGTGTATGCGCGTCTTTTCCACCATGCCATTCGCCTCCTGTAACATGGGAACCTGCTCTTACGCCAGTCGTAACGATAAATCCTATTGGCTGTCGACAATGGCGGCTCTCCCCAGTACTCCGGTGGGCGGAGCCGCCATCGCAGACCACATCAGCCGCTGTGTGGTGTGCGAAGCCCCCTCCTCACCCATCGCACTGCACAGCCAGACCTCTATCCTGCCAGACTGCCCCCCCAGCTGGACAAGCCTGTGGACCGGATACTCTTTCCTCATGGTGGGTACTGCACCGATGGGGGTACTGCTACTGCTAATACTGTTACTGCAGTCCTAAAACTACAGCACGAATACTGCTAATGCTGCAGTACTGATAGGACTGATGCTGTTATCCCTGTAGTACTGCTACTGCTAATCCCACTCAGTAATTGTCATTGTCATTAACTGATGTCATTTCCTCCACGCTTGCAGCATACAGGTGCAGGTGATGAGGGCGGCGGCCAGTCTCTGACATCATCAGGAAGCTGTCTGACAGACTTCAGGACCCAGCCCTTCGTGGAGTGTCAGGGGCCTCGAGGAACCTGCCACTACTTTGCCAACATCTACAGCTTCTGGCTGACCAGCATGGAGATGACCACGTCAACCTTCACCATGCTGACTGTGGGCCAGCAGCAGAAGGAGAACATCGGGAGGTGCAATGTTTGCATGAGGCTGTGAGGAGGAGGAGGAGGAGGAGGAGGACGACGACGACATGCTCCACCTCCTACAGAGAGGACGGTTTGTCATTTTAATCACAGACTCTGGTTCATGATTTCCGGAGCTTCTGGACCTCTTCACCCAACTAAAACCACAATGAGCTCCTGGTTCTGTTTAAATCCCAACATCAGTCCTTATATACCAAATTTTGATCTCTGCACATGAAAAAAATCTTTGTTCTTCTTTTTGATTTGATTATTTTCTATCTGAAATTTGACTTCTGTGTGAAAAAGCACTTCCTGTTAGCAGTGTACTCATGGATGTTCAGACGACTGTCACTGTTTTACTTTGATACTGAAGAAAAGTTCAAATCATGAAGATTGTCAGTTATGAATGGTCGTTTTTTCTGGATGACATCAGAGATAATGATATGATCAGTAAGTGATGTCGCACTGTATCATATAAATGTGTGTTTCATGTTTCACTTCCTGTAGTGAAGGTCTCAACCATCCGGTCTGAATTTAGAGTTATGATCCATATCAGCAACATTTATATCAAAAACAAATTCATGGAGTTTATGGGCACAGATGTAGTGAAATATTTGTATTTCTTTCAGCAGGTGGCTTATAGTTCATTATAAAACTAATAATAATAATAATTATAATAATACTAATAATAATAATAATAATACAGTAAACACTGAAACATCTGACACCATCGTTCGGCTAAACTTACACTTAAGCTCAGCAAATTCTTGTGTACATATCTTTGCACGGACCGAAAATTTACTAAAATTCCCCTTAAACACGCTCAGAACATGAACAAACAAACAATCAGTATCTGATGTTAATTCCTCCAACAAAGCTGCAGTAAAACTGAAGGTTTAGTAATTTGACTACAGCTGTTGGATGATTATCGTGATAATACAGTTTTTAAATTGTAACTGATATCAGCAGACATTAGACGTGACTCAAGTCAAGTTACCTCCCCAAAATACTGCAGTAGTACCTGCAGTATTTGTATCCTGAAAATAAATGTAAGCAAACAAAAAATAAATAGTTCTAATAATAAAATAATAAATTCACTTCTTAATTTAGATCTGATCTTCCAGACCAGCAGGTACTATCACGAAAAGCTTGACTGGCAGGTTCATCAGCGGCAGCCAATGCTAAAAAACAGACAACAGTGTTGAACATTTATTTTATATTTAATATTTAAACTGAAACAGCAACAACAAATTTGAGTCATCGTGTCTCAGGTCATTCATTTTCTGTCAAGTCATCAAAACAGTATGAAATATTTGATACAATTAATAGATCCATACAGTTTTAACACCAGAGCAGTCACTGTCTCGTTAGCTTTTTAGCTCAGTTTCTGTACACGACCTGTTGAGCAGCAGACAGACGTGAACATAGTGAAGCCTTTAGCAGCTAAAGAGAAGGGCCAATAATAGAACCCTGAGGAACCCCACACGTTCTTACTGACTTCATGCGATAACTTACTCTGCCCCCCAGTGGACAAAAATAGTTGATGCCATTCTTATAATGTTGAATCATTTTTGATGATTCTCATCTTTCATATTATTCTTGTGAAAATTAGGTTCATCTGTTCAGATCTGTTGCAGTTTGTGTTTACAGAAAGAAGGCGTTAAAGTCAGAAATAATGCAGTAGAACAAGAATCCATGGAAAAAAAAACTCAAACTAAAGAGCTGGAAGTGATCACTTATTGATTTGTGATTGATTTATCAATAATCTACGAGATGTTCAGGAGCTGATATTCATCGTAGAAAAACCCGACAAATATAACCACATCATAATTATTGATAATTTTGATACCCCCCCCCCCCCCCCCCAAAAAAAAAACTAGAAAAAGCTTATTTATTATTTTTAATTTCTTAAATCTGATCCGATCTTCCAGACCATCAGGTAGCGTCGTGAAAAGTTTGACTGACAGGTCGTCATCCTGAGTGTGTGCTTGGCTAATGCTACACAGACGTAATCATTCATTCTAAATAATCAAAGCTGATTGGTCAGTGGTGAGGAGACAACAATGTACTTAAAAAAAAACTGCCTTCTGATTGGTTGGCTGGGAGACTGTATTTTAATTGGCTATTCAGTATTTTCTTGAGGAGCTGTGAATATGTTTGACATCAGAGCTCCTCCCTCTGCTCGCCTGCTTTCATGTTCTCCAGCTGCATCCCAGAACCAGACAGAACCAGGACCAGGACAGTCAGAACCGGAGCCTGATGTTGTTTTTTTCTTGTTTTTGTGTTATAAATAAAGCTCACTTGAATATTTTTCTGTCTGATAGTTTCACATAAAAACTAAACAGGATGAACTGACTTCCTGTTCCTCTTTCATTTCTGTTTAGGTTTCTCATCCCGGTTCTAGTCCTGGTTCTGTATTACCACGTTGTGATTTGTAAATATGTTTGAACTCGACCGTTTTTATATTTTTACTGTAAATGTCAGAGTATTTATTTAGCTTGAAATTAATGTTGGTGCTATTTGATGTTTTTTGTTCATTTTTTATTTTATTTTGGTAAATGATGACATGGTGAAACCCCGCCCCCTCTCCTACAAAATAAAACACATTAACAGGCACGTGTTTTCGGCTGATGGAGGAACTTTATTTTCAGTTTGTCATTATGTCCACCCCCTCAACTGAACACACTGTGTGATGTCATAAGTGGTGATGTCATGGTGATGTCATAGACAGGGTTTTAGATAAACGGGTTTCTGAACGTGAACACTTGAACTACAGTTACCATGATGCTTCAGTCCTGGTTAATCTGAGGTAAACCAGGTTCAGGAAGGGCAAAAACAGGTCACCAGGTGTGAAAATGTGGGTGGGGCTTGGCTCTTACCTAAAGAGGAGGAGGAGGCGACATCACTGTGTCATCACTGTGTTTTTATTGTATTTAAATCTGTTGGTGATATTTTAATCTCTGTAGAATGAAACTTCTCACTAACACCTGAAACATTTTACTCTGAACGGACGAATCTTCAATAAATCGCATCAAAGTTTCAAAGAGTTTTTATCTTTGGGGAGAAGCTCGTCCACATTCAGACATCTAACAGAAAAAAAAAAAAGCTACATCAATTTATTGATATTAGAAAATTTACTTCTGAATTCTTCAGTACAAAGGATGTATTTAATAAAGTGATGTATACATAAATCATAAGTCAAAAATAGTGTTAGATTTGGCAGAATTATAAAAAGGTATAAGTGGTAACCTGAAGAGCCTTTTCAGAGTCGAAAGAACCGGCTCATCTTGGTGACCTGAGTCAAATGATCCGACTCCCTAAAAAGAACCGAACTTCCCATCACCGACACGCGTTAACAGAGGCGTCGGACAAGTGGCGTGAGAGCACGTGGGAAGGTTCATTGCGTGAGCGTGATTCAGTCAGCTCAACACCGTAAAAAGCACGCGCCCCACCGAGCAACACACCGGTACAGGTGAGACCCCGGCTCGACCAGCTGGACTATTGTCGCGCTGTTAGCTCACCCGCAAGCAACGCAACGGTACCGGGACTCAACAGCCGTCATTACCGGGAGCTTTTTAACCGGAAGGCTACTACAGAGAACAGGTAATCTGAGTCAAACTGTACACACACGCTTCTCTTTCATTGTCACACTCAGGTGATTCCGCCTCAGCACAGGTGTTTTATAGGTAATCCAGGGGGCGTGGCCAGGTAAACAGGTGTGTCTTAATGAAGTATCCACGTGACATTAATGAGCAGTCATGATCTGTTTATTGTCATTAAAGCTGAACTCTGTACATTAAATTCATTTCATACATCAACATTTACAGACAGAAGTGTGTGTGTGTGTGTGTGTGTGTGTGTGTTTGAAATGATCAGCGGGGATTTATTATTTATACTCAATGAGATATAAAAGCATTAAATGTGGAGT
The DNA here is from genome assembly GCA_028641955.1 of Protonibea diacanthus. Taxonomy (NCBI): domain Eukaryota; kingdom Metazoa; phylum Chordata; class Actinopteri; family Sciaenidae; genus Protonibea; species Protonibea diacanthus. Next base: position 669,044 of record CM053982.1, on the reverse strand, counting down.
AAATCAATATTTAATATAACATGATAAAGTTCGTAGTACCATTGATTCTTTTAGCGTGTGCAACAATAAAACTACATCTCCCATGAAGCATCACTCCGTCCTGGGCTCAGAAACTAAAGAAATCCTACAGGTGTCAGCTGGGTCCAGTCCTGGTTCTGGGATTTTTTTTTTCCAGATGATCCAGTTTGAATTTTTTAAACGGAAAAAAATCATGAAATGTTTTAAAAGAAACTCGACAAACACGTCACGTTTAAATCAGAGTTCAGCGTTCTGAAGGTCCGGTCACAGCACAGTTTTTTAAAAGTTTCTTTAAAAGTTCTGAAAGATATTAAGAAAGAAAGAGATGAAAATAGAACCTGATTAAATTTCTGTAAAGTGCAGGTGATGTTATCCTGTTGAAAAGGCACTGGTGTGTTGTTTAGTTCAGTTGGTTCAACAAATAAAAAGCTAATTAACATCACATTAAATAACATTAATATTAATGTTAATATTACAATCAATATTACACTAGCTAGCGGTTAGCCTAGCTTAGCACAAAGACTGGGCCCGGGTTGTGACCGGACCTGAATCCTGAAAATGTGAAATGACACAATATTCGAATCAAAATCAATTTTTCAACATTAAATAGCGTTTCAATTTTTCCCAAATTCACCAATAAAAAGTGCATTGTTACATCAGACAGGATGATTTCATGATTCTAAATCTGTTTATCGTGTTTCAATAAAGAGAGATCATTGCAGAGTTGATTCTTTTCTCAGGACGTGAGTGAAGTCTGTGATCAAACAAACGATTCACTCGTCCATCGTCGACACGCCGGCCGACACAAGAGCTGATTCTTCAGTCCACATTTGTCCTCAGCGCTCGCATCACTTCCTGTGATCGTGATCCCCCGTCGTCTGTCTTTGCTGTCAGCACTGACGTTATTTTATTAAAATCCCAGAAAATAAAAGTCAAAGAGTCGAGATGACGCAAAGTTCAAACCGTCTTCACAACCTGAAGCTGCTACCCGATGGTTCTGAAAGCTAGTCTGGACTCTCTGGTCGGCGTCTCCAGTGACCTCGGCCGGTCAGAGAACGTCGTCCGGGTTCTCCTGGACGGGCGTTCGGGTCGCGCGTCTTCGTGGTCGCAGCGTGGAGAAGCAGGACGAGGCCGTGAGGGCGATTCGGCTCAGGCCCACGTTCAGGCAGTGGACCTCAGAGGTGACCGGCACCTCGGAAAAGAGGGCGCGGTCGCGAGACAGCCGGGCCAGTCCTCCGTCGACGCCGTCGCTGCTCTCTATGTCTTTGACGATGTTGAGGATCTCCTGACGCTCCGCCTGCCGGGTCGTCCCACGGATGTTCAAAATGGCCGACACGTGCTTCTTCCTGAAAACAGAAAGAATGAAACAGGAAGTAGAGTTCACGTGTTTCCTGTGAAGATGGTCAGATAGGGAGGGACATGTTGTGGATACCGTGTTTACAAGATTGGTTAGCTTGGTTAGCTAGCAGCCAATAGGAGCCAATGCATTACACCCCCACTGCTATACACTGTTGCTAGTGCTATGTTAGTTCCATGGTTAGCTATGTTAGCTCTATGGATAGCACATTGTAACAGACATTAGCATTTTAACATTAACAAAGTGTGGAAACCAGAGGACACATAATGCTAATGTTAAACATGGTTAATTAGCTGTATTTGATGACATTGTGACTGTATCGTTACCATTTTATCCCAAACAGACACATAATGCAGATGTAGCCTCTCTGAGCCGTTAGCTTAACTTAGTGTTTTGGCTGTTAGAGCTAGCGGCTCAGAGAGGCAGAGCTAACATTACAACACATTTACCATCAGAAACTTCTATGAACGTCTGTGAATGTGCTTCAAGTTAGCCTGAGCCTGACAGCAGATAGCTGAGCTGTTAGCTCCATGGTTAGCTCTGTTAGCTCCATGGTTAGCATGCAGCAGATTCAGTTAGCAGCAGCTAATTAGAAGTTAGCTACTTTAGCATGTCGTTAGGCTAAAGCTCTCTGTCCATCATAAACTGTGTAAATATATTGTGTATAAAATCTGATCCAGTTTGAATAAAGTTCTTAAGTTCTGTACAGTAATCAGTGAGGCTCGGTCCACAGATGTTCTGGTAGCTGTGATGTTTTCATGGCGTCCCTCAGGGCTCGGTGTGTGAAACTCAAAGACAAAGCATTAACACATAAACACTTTCCTTCCTCTCTGATCGTCACATGGCTGCTGTGAAATGTCACCTTTAACCCACTGAGCCTGTGTTCTATATTAAGTCTTCTTATTGTTCTCCTATTGGCTGTTTGCATTATATTTACCTCCACGCCGCGTCCTGTGAGACGTCTCTACAGTCAGATCATGAAGCTAACCTCGTCCACATAGGACACATTTGTTTTTACCTTTTCACTGAGGGTCAGGCGGTCTTTAGGAGACACAGCAGGTCAGTAGAAGTTCAACCATGATCTGAAAGATGAGCTAACTAAACTGACTCAGCCCGGGATGCCAGGAGTTAGACTGGACACTGCTGGTTCAGAGGTTCTGTTGCTGTGTTCACTGTTAGACTGGACACTGCTGGTTCAGAGGTGACGTGGTGGGTTTGTTTGGTTGGTTCATACCTGACGTCTGGAAACTCTCTGACCAGAACTCCGACCTCCATCTGGATGGAGGGGACGTCCTCCAGCTGGATGATCTCTGAGATGTGAGACAGAGCGCTGTCCAACCAGCTGGACGGAGACTCCTGAGAGATGGACAGACAAACAGACACTGTCATAAATGTCCAATAAAAGCTGGTTATGTCTCGGTGCGTGTCGTAGGACTGACCAGGTCTTTGAAGAGGACTTTGATCTGTTTGCCTTCGTCTCTGAGCCGCCCAGCCATCCTCTTCCTCATCTTCATGGAGGTGCAGATGATTCTGCCTCGCATGACCGAGCGAAGATACTCCATCACCACCCGGCGGTGGACCTCTGCCACCAGCAGCTGAGGGATGGGACAGACAAGAGGTGAGACATGGGTGCAGGGCGGAGCGGTCCACATACGTTTGGACATGTCCTGAACATCTGGACCTACCTGGTACGGAGGACTGTCCATCCTGCGATACTTCTTAAAGTCTTCTTTGATCAGAGCTTCGATCTGTTCGTACGGCTCCGTGTTGCTCAGCCACTTCCTCTTCACGAGACGCTCGAAGAACGGCTAACGGACGAACAGACAGGAAAGACATTGTAACAGACATTAGCATTTTAGCATTAGCAAAGTGTGGAAACCAGAGGTAATGCTAATGTTAAACATGGTTAATTAGCTGTATTTGATGACATTGTGACTGTATCGTTACCATTTTATCCCAAACAGACACATAATGCAGATGTAGCCTCTCTGAGCCGTTAGCTTAACTTAGTGTTTTGGCTGTTAGAGCTAGCGGCTCAGAGAGGCAGAGCTAACATTACAACACATTTACCATCAGAAACTTCTATGAACGTCTGTGAATGTGCTTCAAGTTAGCCTGAGCCTGACAGCAGATAGCTGAGCTGTTAGCTCCATGGTTAGCTCTGTTAGCTCTGTTAGCTCCATGGTTGATGATTGCTGTTATCTACCACATGACAAACTTCATAGCCATGAGGCGACGCCCCCTATAGTGACTGTCCTCTGCTGTGTATTTAAATTAGCTGACACAGACGAGCTAACAGGGCTAACCATGGAGTCTGGGGGTTTAGCTACAGTTTAACTAGCAGGAATGAGTTCAGCAAGCGTTTCACCTCCCAGGTTACATTCAGACTGCTGCTGATTCCTGTGGACAAAACTCAGGGCTGAAAAACTCTGAAAAACTAACCTGATGGAACATCGTCCAAAACAAACTATAAACTGACTGAAGTGAATGTCACAATGTTTATGTGTGTGTGTGTGTGTGTGTGTGTGTGTGTGTGTGTGTGTCTTTGTGTCTGTGTGTGTGTGTGTGTCAGCCTGTTGAAACATTCAGAATAAATAAAGGTTAAAAATTAAATAGAATTCAAAAAGCTTTATTGATATTGAGACAACAGACAGAGACAGAGGTGTGTCCTCCACACGAGGCAGAGAAAAGGTTTTGTGTGTGTGTGTGTGTGTGTGTACCCTGATGTGCAGGTACAGGCGTTCGGACAGCACTCTGACTCCCTGCTGGACGATGTGGTCCAGAGCTTTGTTGGCTCGGCGCAGAGAGTCCTCGCTGACTGACGGATCACACTGAGCGCAACGCTGCACGAAACCTCTGCACACACAAACACAGATACAGGATGAACGGGGACCGTGGTAACACACCTACCATGTGAGGACGAGGACTGACATTATTCTTATGACACACACACATATGTACTCAGTTACTTTGTAATAGTGTGTGTAAGACTAAAGTCTGTTCACAGTGACATGTTCAAACTGATAGTGAAAGAAGTTGGTTTGAAGTTGGTTTGAAGTTGGTTCAGGTGTGTTGATGTTTGTACCTGAACGGCGGGCAGCAGTTGACCAGCGCGATGGTTTTGGACACGTATCCGTCCTCGTTGTCTCCGAACATGCCGCTCTGCATACCTTCATGAAACATCTCGACTTTACGCTGGAAACTGAAGCAAGAGTCACGAACACGAACGTCGTAATCACAAATTTAAAACATAAAACATAAAACATTCTGAACCTGCGTGTACCTGTACAGGAAGTCAGCCAGGCCGTTCAGGCTGCACTGAGCCACTCTGGAGCCCAAACTGCTGTTGATGGAGGCTGAACGCTCCAGATCGACCTGCAGCCTCTGAAACACAACAACACACAGGACGAGTCAGAACCGAGCCTTAATATTCAATATAATACAGGTAACATCAAGTATTGTAAAAGTAACATTAACTGAGCTGACTATTATAATTGTAATAACAAACAGTTTAAAATGTCCAATAGAAGAGTTCACTGATACTAAAAACTGCCTGTAGAGACCTTTCACAATAAAAAGCTTTTGGAGGCTTTTAAAGTGAAAATTCAGTGCAGGATGTTGCCAAGAGGACAGATATGTTTTATTTTAGACACATGAAGACTTTTCACTTCAAGTATATTTATTGACACATTTTGATGTTTGTTTTATTTTAGTGTATTTATTCAGTTCATACGTTCGAACATGTTTTATTTTTATTTATTCTTTTATTTTTAGCAGCTTGTTCTTCTTGTTATATGTTCTTTGTCCACTAGAGGGCAGCAGCTGCTTCAATGAAAATGAGTGATGGTGTGTGTGTGTGTGTGTGTGTGTGTGTGTGTGTGTGTGAGACACAACAGGAAGTCCTCGGTGTTGACTCTGGCTGCAGTTAAAGGAAGGACCCAGAAAACAATCTGCAGAGAACTTCACTGTGATTCAATAAACTTTATTTAAATCAAGACAGGAAACACTGATCACACACCTCCTGTAACCATGGTAACACAGAGACAGAGGGGGCGGAGTCTTACATACCTGTATGACGGTCTTGGCCAAAGTGATCTGATACTCCTCGATGTGGAGCGACTCCATCCACCTCTTCTCCTCCTCGTCCAGGACCTGACTCAGCTCTGTGGTCACTTTAGCCTGCACAAGGAGGAGACGGGGATGAAAACAAGCGCACCTCACACGTGTGTGTGTGTGTGTGTGTGTGTGTGTGTGTGCGTGTGTGTGTGTGTGTGTGTGTCTCACCCTGACTGAGTTGAGACAGTCCAGCTCCAGCTTGTCCACGGTCTCTGAGGGCAGCAGAGGACAGAGCGGCGCCCGACTGAACGGACTTGTGATACACACCGTCCCCAGAACGTCCCTGAAACAAGAACACACACAGATTCACACAGGAACTCCTTCAGGGGACCATGACCTTCACTCAGGTACGTTACCTGTTGTAAATGTTGTGTAGCCAGTCCAGCAGGGAGTAGATGTCAGTGATCTCCAGCTGGTTGTCAGTGATGGCCTGCAGTCGCCTAGCAACCGCCTGGTGGTAGCTCTCCACGTACACCTGACAGGTGGAGGGTCAAAGGTTAAAGTGCATCATGGACTTCACACCTCAGAGGAGCGGCGGCGTCAGGTGTGGTCTCACCTGGAAAGGCTGGTACTCGTCAGGGTAGATGGACACCACGTTCCTCTTGGCGGCCCCCAGGTCCTCCACCACGCGGGCTCGGAGCCGGTCCAGGTACCCGTCCAGCTCTCCGGCGGTGAACTCCGCCCTCTGTGGCAGGGAGCCGTCCGCCGCCTCCTCCACTGCCTCCCTCCACCTCTGCTTCAGGCGGCGAGGCCTGGGGCCGCCGGGGGCCGCCGCCTCGCCTCGAGCCCAGTCTGTATCTGCCTGCTCCTCCTGCTGCAGCACCTGCACACACACACACACACACACCAAGAGGCTGAGTGTACTGATTGCTCATCAGGTGTGTGTCTGCTGTTACCATGGCAGCACTCACCTGAACCACCAGGCCCAGGTTGGGCCCGGCCGTCGGGCAGCGCAGGGACTCCCTGACCACGGCCCACAGCTCCTTCTGCAGCTCCTCGTACAGCAGCTCCACGTCCTTCGCCGTCCTCCGCCCGCCGTCTTTCACGCTGGGGCTGGTGGCGTCCTCGGGCTGCAGCGGCTCCGCGCTCTCCCGCTCCAGCTCCAGGATGTGAGAGTCGGCCAGCAGGAGGTCACGCTTCTTCACCAGCTGCAGGATCTCCAGGACTGAAGGAGGAGACGTTTGATTTATGTCACAGAGCACGCCTTTAAGATGAACCTGCTGAACGGGGTCTGAACGCTCAGAGGCTACATACACGATTCAAGTGATGTAATCAGAAGAAGTACTCGAGTACAGCTGAACATGTTTACAGCGTTCTGTGTTTGAGTACTTTAACTTTTGATACTTGAAGTATAATCTGAGTATTTCTACCCAGGAACACGTGTTGACTTGTTTAACTTTGAAAAGTGTTTTTAAAGGTCAGATATTTCACAATAAAAGCCTTATTCATCACCAGCTGTTCAACATTCAGACCTCCCCGACGGGTTCGTTTGATTCTGATCAAAGCGGCCCTCAGGGAGACGGAGGGACGGAGACAGAAGGACGGAGCCGGAGGTTCTCACAGAATCAGTAATTGGACCGGTCTGAACCCGACAACAGTCAGACTGCAGCAGGGTGTGATGGGAAAATCCTGTCAGTCCCTGTCAGTCCGCCCTGAGGGACAAACAGGCCCACGAACACTGCAGAGCTGGCCTGAAGTCAGCGCTCAGGGAGGATGCTCTCTGCTGTCAGGGCTGTGATGTCAGCCGGTGATGTCACAGCAGCATGCAGAGTGTGTGTGTGTGTGTGTGTGTGTCTGACAGTGATGAACATTTATTAATAATGTTTCCATGTCAGACGTGACGCAGAATAGTTAGAGAGGAAACATGACTCAGACATTCATCACACACAACACTGCAGCAGCCAGATAATACACACCAGGAAGTACACACATACACACGCACACACACGCGCACACACACACACAGGAAGTGATGCCACCTCCTGCTTCAAACGGCTGCATTCTCCAGGGCTACTTTCAAAATAAAAGCCCACTGTGGGCACAGTTAAAGCTGCTGTGTGTGTGAGGATGTGAAGCTTCCAGATGTTCCTCGTTCATCCACCTCTGTGTCGACAGAGGAAGACACACACACACACACACACACACACACACACACTCAGCCCAGAGGAAGATCATCTCTATAAACAGAACAATGTGACGGGAACATCTCGGCTTTGAACTCTTTCATGTTGTTTGTTCGCTTCACTTTGGTTCCTGCAGCAGGTCAGAGGTCAGAGGTCACCGTGTTAGAACCTGGACATCCTCACGGTTCAGCTTCAGGAGACCACGAGAGTCCACTTTGTCCTTAAAGCTGCTGCAACGTCCTGGAAACTGTCAGGAAGTATTTTCATCCTCATGTCCTCATCAGTGATGCCCTGCAGCTAGCGCTACGAGCTAGCATCAGCCTCTACCTTCCAGTGACTGAACAGAACCTCTGAACCAGCAGTGTCCAGTCTAACAGTGAACACAGTAACAGAACCTCTGAACCAGCAGTGTCCAGTCTAACAGTGAACACAG
>CM053982.1:586086-591659 GCA_028641955.1 Protonibea diacanthus | reverse complement strand
TATATATATATATATATATATATATATTTGTGTATAGACGAGTCAAAGTTCAAAATAAAACCTGCTGTTTTGATGTTTGATATTTTTAGTTTTGATATTTTTGGATATCTTTAAACGTGTCTGATTGTCGTGGTTCTTTCAGGACCTGAGCCGGTCCTCCCTGGCAGAGCTGCTCCTGTCGGACCTCCTTCAGGTGGAGAACGAGGCTCTGGAGGAGGAGAACTTCCCTCTGGCTGAAGGAGAACCCGAAGACATCCATGTGGATCTGGAACGAGCCGCCACCGGCGGCAGTGGTCCGCTGCTCGCCCCCCGAGAGAGGAAAGCCGGCTGCAAGAACTTCTTCTGGAAGACCTTCACCTCCTGCTGAGATCCTCCTCATCTTCATCCCACCTCCTCCTCCTCGTCCTCCTCGTCTTCATCAGACGCTGTACAGAAACTGTCCGACCGTCCACGATCAGTTTGGATGAATTGTTTGATTTTTCTGGGCTGATTCTTTCTGAATGTAAACTTGATGAAACTATTTTTAATTGTTGGTTTGAATAAAATCTGTTTGAGACAAAAACGCTCGTCGTCTCATCTGTCTGCTGACGGAGGAGGAGGAGGAGGAAGAGGAGGAGGAGGAGGAGGAGGAGGACCAGGAGGAAGAGGAGAAGGAGGAGGAAGAGGAGGAGGAGGAAGAGGAGGAGGAGGAGGAGGAGGAAATAAAATGAAATCTTCATCAGGTCTTTATTGGAGCTGATTGAAGTGATGGGGAGAGTCGACAGTAAAACAGCATTTAATGAAGGATAATAAACACACGAGTCTCCATAGCAACAAGAAGAGTCATTATTTTGATTTTAATCAACCTGATATGAAATCAATCAGACTTTATTGATCCCTGAAGGTTAATCCTCATGTTAATGTCACAGCTGCACAAACACACTGAAGTTTCCATGAAGAAAATATCATAAAATCAGACGTTCAGGAGCTGAATTCATTTTATTTTCCCTCATTAAAGCAGCTTGGAGGACGAACACATTAATGTTTGAACGATCATCACAACATAAGACAGCAGCACAGCTAACTGAAGGAGGCTGGTAGAGAGTTGTTGAATCCAAAATGTAAAGTTTGTACAGAAACACGTTGAACTGGAAGATTCAGAGAATCCAGAGAAGTCTTGTGTACATGAACTAACCCTGAATGTCCGTGACCTCCGACCCATCGGGCAGCATCACAATCTGTCTGAAAATAAAGAGAAACACAGTTTATCTTTGTGGATTACACTGATGCTGAACTGACAGTCAGGGCCTGACTGACAGCAGTCAACACTCCAGACAACCTGATCATACTTACCGAGTGTTTCTGTAGCGTTGACAGAACGTTTGAAGTAAACTAAAGCTCCCTCAGTCATCTCAGTTCACTGGTTCATACATGATACAAAGCAGTGTGTGTGCGTGTGTGTGTGTGTGTGTGTGTGTGTGTGTGTGTGTGTGTGTGTCCTTTCATTTGTTCATTCTTTGTTTGAAAAAAGGAGTAAACCTCAATGAGAGCTGATGATTGACAGCTGAGAGAAGGTTCATCATTGATGAGTGTCTCTCAGGTCACATGACAAAATCTGAGGTCACGTGACCTCTATCAGTCGGCACATGCTCTGTCACAAACAAAGGGCACTTTGAGATCTTCAGCGTGGATGTTCGGCGAGAAGTTAGCATGAAGGTAACAAACAAACATGGAGGACATTGGAAAACTTATCCACCCCATCATATTCATATTTAATGTTCTGCCTCAGTTTGCATGATCATATTGTCACGCAAACTGAGTGTTGGTTGTAACTTGGGAACCATAAATGTAGTCAAAAAAACCTCTGAGCCAAAGTAAGGGCATCAGGCTTTGAAGGAAAGTCCCACAGCGCTGAGGGGTCGTGGAAAGACCTGAATCAGACGTCTGTGGTGCTGATAACAGAACAGAGGTGGATGGTTGGGCCAAAGGTCGTAAATTATAGCACTGGAATTAACAAATACAACATCAGCAATCACAGACACGACGTCCAGGTTTTAGACAGTCTGCAGGGACGTCACAGAGACTACGTCCAGGTTTTAGACAGTCTGCGGGGACGTCACGGAGACTACATCCAGGTTTTAGACAGTCTGCGGGGACGTCACGGAGACTACGTCCGGGTTTTAGACAGTCTGCGGGGACGTCACGGAGACTACGTCCGGGTTTTAGACAGTCTGTGGGGACGTCACAGAGACTACGTCCAGGTTTTAGACAGTCTGCGGGGACGTCACAGAGACTATGTCCAGGTTTTAGACAGTCTGTGGGGACGTCACAGAGACTACGTCCGGGTTTTAGACAGTCTCCATGCTTCTTCAGTGTTCATAACGTGTTTTATAAAGGTGAGTCTGCAGGTGTCTTGAATCTCTGACAGGAAGCTGGGATGATGTCACTCACCTCTTCGCCTCGTTAAGAAGCGAGTGTCTTCTTTAATAAACAGGAAGCTGCAGCTGCAGCCGCATAAACCTGTCAGCCAATCAGACGCCGGCGTTTCAAACAGGCTTCAATAAGTTTAATGAGCTTTAATTACAGCTGAAAGCTTCACTGGAACACGACACACACACACACACACACACACACACACAGTTAAAAGGCGGTGTGTGTGTGTGTGTGTGTGAATGGTTGCTAATTCTGATCGCACCTTAAAAAGAGGATTCATTGAAAACAAAAAGATGACTAATCAGCTGCAGTACACACACACACACACACACATACACACACACACACACACATACACACACACACACACACACACACACACACACACACACATACACAGCAGGATGCCGTCAGCAGCCGTAAAGAGGTCAGAGGTCAAACAACCATCAGGCAGTCTGGACCAATCACAAAGTGACTGATAAACTACAGAAACAAAGCCTGTTGCTGTGGAAACGTTATCAACATCCTCCAGGTTTGGAGGCGCGTCAAGGTCTTTGTTGAACCCAGTGCATGATGGGTAGAAACGCCGTGCCCCGGGTCCAGTCTGCAAAGCTCCCTGCGTTGTCCCTTTAAGAAATCTGACATCTGAACAATAAAGGACGAGATAAAGGACGGACTTTTTTTAGACGGATTTAAATGCAGCGCTACCTGATGGGTCGGAGGTCACGGACATGGTTTGGTTTAGGCCAGTCCTCACACCAGAATCAAACACCGCTCACCTTTTAAACCACCTAAACAAGAGCTGGTGGATCAGAACCACAAAGGAACCAACAAAGAAGTCAACAAATGTGAGAGGAAACGATGGACTGCTCCCTCCGGGTTTGGACCGAGCTGTTCCGCAAGCAAGGGATTATTTCAAGGCCGGAACAATCTTCAAATTACTTGTTTTTGCCTTACTGATGATCTAAAACCTTTACAACAGTGAATGTAAGATTATATAAAACAGATAAAAGCAGCAAATTCTCAAATTGTAGCGACGCTCCAGCTACCAAATCCTGTAAACTGCCCTGTTGTGGACAAACAAGACGAATGGTCCCTCTGGATTGGGAGCAAGTTGCTGCCCCAAGTCCAGGAGTTCAAGTACGTCGGGGTCTTGTTCACGAATGATGGGAAGATGGGGCCTGAGATGGACCAGCGTCTGCAGTACTATGGACATTGTACTGGACCGTTGTGGTTCAGAGGGAGCTGAGTGGGAAGCTCTCGAGGTTCCAGTCCATCTACATTCCGACCCTCACCTCTGGTCATGAGCTTTGGGTAGTGACCAAAAGAATCGCGGATACAAACAGCTGAAATGAACTTCCTCAGCCTTGGAGATAAGGCGAGGAGTTTAACGTCCTTCGCAGTAAAAGCAGCCAGCTGAGGTGGTTCAACATCTCATCGGGATCTTCCTGGGCGCCATCCTTTGGAGGTGCTGGCAGAAGACCCGGGCAGACCTGGCGAAAAGGTCCGCGCTCCTGCTTTAGTCTCAAACAAACAAATCAGGATCTGTTGTCACTCTTGAGTTGTTGAGGCGAGAGTCCAAAACATGAAGTTTATCTTTGTGGATTATTATTCAATTCAAATTCAAAGATTCAGAGAATCCAGAGAAGTCTTGTGTACGTAAACCAACACTGAATGTCCGTGACCTCCGACCCATCGGGCAGCGCTGCATCAAAATCTGTCTAAAAAAAGAAGTTTGTTCAGAAACAGTTTATCTTTGTGGATTGACAGTCAGTCTGTGGTCATGTGACGTCCTTTATCTCGTGTTGTTACGGACACGTAATGAACTGTTCAGATGTCAGATTTCTTAAAGGAAGTTTGAAAACAAACTCTTGAATTGACTCTCGACAGTTGAAGATGATTCAGCTTCCTGTCTCTCGTCTTCTCAGACGTTCTTCGTCTCTCTGGGAATCAAACGCCGCCGTCTTGTGACTCGCTGAAGGTTTTTTATCTGAATTGAAGTGGAGTGAAAAGAAAACTCGTCTTCATTCAGTGAACAGCTGCTGTTTTTCTTCTTCAGCCTGAAAAGAGTCTGAACAAGGTGACGAGTTCATCCTCACTCTTCCTTCTTCACCTCCTTTCCTCATCAATTCTTTCCTTCACTCGTTGCTTATTTTCTCCTCAGTTACTCACAGAAAGAAAAATAAATGTATCAAATATAAGAAGCAGTGTGACGATGATTCATCCTCTGGAGGTAACCATGTTTTCACGTATCCGGGTCAAGACTTCGTCCTCATGTTTACAGTCCGATTAGAAGCTTTGACAGATGAACGGATCATTTCAGAATCAGTCCATTTACAAAACTTTGTTCAGTTTGAGAATCAATTTTCAAAATAAAACATCCTGTGCAAAACCTATGAAATATCTCAAACGTGTAAGAAATAAAAAATGATGATGATGCCCTCCACAGAACTTTAGTTATGGCCAGAACTCCATGTTTTTCAGATTCTCCGAGCTCTCCACATTCTCCAGGTTCTCCAGGTTCTTCATCCTTTAGGTTTACAGGTTCTCCAGGGTTGCAGACTCTTACGTTCTCCAGGTTTTCTGGTTCTCAGGTTTTCATGTTCACCAGGTTCTCCACATTTTCTCATCCTCCAGGGTTACAAGTTCTCCAGGTTCTCAGGGTTGTCCATGTTATCAGGTTCTCCTGGTTCTGGTTGTCCAGGTTCAGGTTCTCTTAGAGGTGATGCCATCAGCTCCTTTAAACTGATCATCTGATCTCAGCTCAAAAAGAATGTGAGGAAACAGAGAACTGGACGAAGGAATGAAGGAAGGAAGGGAGGAAGGGAGGAAGGGAGGAAGGAAGGGAGGAGAGGGTTAATGGAAAGCATCAACAAAATGTTGAGGTCACTCCGCCCTCCACTGGACAAACACAAGCATTACATCACCACTGAGCCTGAGGCCCCGCCCACCACTAGCAAACCAATCAAAGCACAGGAACGTGCTGACCTCACACTGACGGACAGGTCCGGACTCTCAGGTTCTGGTCTGAACTCTTTATATGGACTGAGACAAAGTGAGGAGGGTGAAACTGAGGGGCTGAGGAGAACCAGAACTTCAGAGAAGAAGAAGAACAGGAGGATCATGGGAGCTGTTGTCCTAAATGATGTTGAAAACAGAAC
>CM053982.1:553586-581086 GCA_028641955.1 Protonibea diacanthus | reverse complement strand
ACTGATCTTGTACTTTGTTAGCTTTCGTTAGCTTGTCTGCTCTGGCTAGCTTTACTTAAGAGAGAAGTACAATATTTCCATCTGAGATAAAGTAGCATGAAACAAAAATACTCCAGTAAAAGTACTTTAAAATTCTACATGAAGTCTCCTGTAAAATGTCATGGATACTGACAAACTGAAGTCAGTAACGTTCACTGCTGTGCATCGCTGTGCTAGCACTATGAGCTAGCATCAGTGTCCAGTCTAACAGTGAACACAGCAACAGAACCTCTGAACCAGCAGTGTCCAGTCTAACAGTGAACACAGCAGCCTATCGAGGTGGTTTTCTTGCCGGGTTTGGCTCCTGGCATCCCGGGCTGAGTCAGTTCAGTTAGCTACACGGCTGATCGAGCTAATCACAGTTAGCGCTTCTTATCAATGTTTCCATTACTTAATGGTAGCTAATGTTAGCAGTGAGCTAACATGAAGGGAAACACTGATGTGACTCAGAGTTTTCACATTAAACATGATGCTGAGAGAGTTTCACAGCTGTTAGTGGACCAGAGGCTAGACAGGAAGTGACATCGGGCGTTGGCAGTCTGCACCTGAATGAGTGGAATGACTTCTCATTTAAACTTTGAGAAACACACACTGACCCACAGACCTGAGATCAGTTACAGAGTGGAGGTTAGTTTTAATAAGACCACAGGGGAACCACGCACACACACACACACACACACACACACACACACACACACACACACACACACAGGGTGTGACAGCTGATATATCAGCACCTTTAAACCAGACGAGCTCGTAAAACAGCTTCAACAACACACTGCTCTTATTGTGCAGCTCCAGCCTAGAGAGGAAATCTGCTGCAGCTGGATGGACGGAGCCCTGCACACCTCCACCCTCTTCCTCATAGTACTACATGTACCAACACCACCCTCTCTACGTCCTCTTCACTCTCTTCCCCTCTGCCATTATGTCCATAGAAGCTGCTGACTGCTGGGGCTGAAGAACCACCAACCCTCCATCCTGTGGCTCGTCAAGGACGCCTGTTTGTCGTCATGGATACCTGTGGCTCGTCAAGGACACCTTGGGGTCGTTGACTCACCCTGTCCTCGTGATGAGGCGCCTTCAACAAACACATCATGTCCAGACTTTTACTTTACTAACAGAGTATTTCTACAGTGTAGTATTTGTACTTTTACTGCAGTAAAGTACCTGAGTACTTGGTCCAGCGGTTCAGCCTGAACACCGTTCAGACGTGAAGCTACCTGGACTCGAGTGTGTTCAGTGACAGTTTGTCTGAAGGCCGGCAGACGACCGGAGAACACAAAAATGTGAAAGCAGAGCTCCGATTACAGCCTGCACACACTCACACAATACTGCTACTGTTCACACACAGCGTGTATATTAAAGGTACTTAAAGAGGAACTGTCTAAGTTTAACACTAAAACCACACACACACACACGCACACATAAAAGCCTTTCTTTGCTCCAGGTGTATCTGAGCAGGTAAAATCTGACTCAGCAGCTTCACAGAGTTCAAAGTCTGACCAATGAAAAGCAGGAAGATGGATGAGACTCCATCACATGATCCTGGTGGTCCAACATGACTGACTGACTTTGGGCTCCGGGTCGGGAGCAGCGCCACATGGACGACTGTCGGCCGAGCGAAGACTCGGCTGTGGTCTCTGACAGGAAGTCCTCCTGCAGCTGATAGCTGCTCTCTAACAGTTTTCTGGTGGTTCAGACGTCCATCGGCTGCCAATCACTGACTGGTCCTGACACGCCTGAACATGAACCTCTTATCAACATGAGAGCTGAATTATGCAACCGCCGCCAAGCTGAGCGTCAGTCACTCTCTTCCTCCGTCATCGTCCACTTTTCTACAAAGGTTCAACTATTCAGAACACGACTACAGACTCAGATGACTAAATAAAGTATGATACATAAGTGGAGTGATGTTTGGTACCACTGCATGCAAAACTACTCCAACAACAGGAGCTGTGATTCGGTTTAAATCTGATATTTAACACGTCAAACATGCTTTTAGAAGAGAATCAACTTGGTCAACCAATGAAAGCATGATCACTATCCATCCATCCATCTCCCTCCTCTTGTGGGGTTGTGGGCTGTGGTGGCAGCAGGTCTACAGCTCCTCTTGGAGGACCCTGAGGTGTTCCCAGGTTAGATATGCTATATAGTCCCCCCAGCAGACCCTACAGAGGAGATCGAGAGCTTTGCCTCCCAGCCCTCAGAACCACAATGGTCCAGTACAACGTCCCAGGGTCCCAACGTCTGGGCCTCCCCACCAGTCAGTCAGAACTGCAGAAGCCTTTAGAGTCTTTCTCATCAGGCGACTGAACCATTATTGAAGCACCCAGACTGACAGAACCACATGAACCTGAGCGTGTTCTGTTTCAGGGTTTTAAGTGGACTCGTTTCATGTTTCACCTGAAACCTGCAGCGACATGCGACCAACCATGTGCAGAGCTGAACTGAAGGTAACATGACCGTGGATTAATGAAGCACACACACATTCCTCAGTGTTCATTTGTGTGTGTGTAAAGAACCTGAATCCCGTATTTCATCACTTTCAACATAAACTACAGAGAAAACCGCCAAGGTCAAAGTGAGTCCATCATTCATCCGTTCATCAGGCTGAGTGTGTTTGACATCCAACCAGCATCAGTTTACAAGCTTCAAATGAACCAGCGCTTCATGCTGACGCCGTGTGCTGGGTTTGTTTCTATGCAGATGATGCTGCTCTGCAGGCTTCATCAGATTATGACACCTCGGATGATGATTTTGTGCACTTGGTTTGTTGTTTGCAGCCACCTGATTCTTAATCAGATTAAAGTTAGACAGAGTACATCAGACTGACAGATCCAGAGCAGCGACGTGATGACATCCTGACAAGCTGACAGATCTTTATATCCTCTCATCATACTTAGATAACCACAGTCAGCGGTTCACTACTTAGCAATCTTCCCATCAAGTAATGGTAGCTAATGTTAAAGCTGTAAGTTGACTTGAAGCTAGCTCCAAACCAACTGGATCTTCAGTGTTAGCTGGATTAGCTTTATTACATTAGCTTCACCTCTACCATGCAAATACACTGTGTATGAAAGTTGTGCTTCTGTACAGTAATCAGTGAGGCCCGGACATAGATGACTGCAGACGCTGGCTGGTGGCCTCCGCTGTGTTTCATATAAACACACCATGACGTCGATGCTTATGATGGTTGAACTGGTTTTTAAGCTGCTGTGTGAAGATGGACCATGAACAAACTGAGTCAGGAGCCTCGTTAACGTGTTTAATCTCCTGACGAGTTCATGTAGAGAAACACAAACAGAAGCTCAGACAAACATTTGATTTCATAAGAACTCTTCTTCTTTGGTTGTTTAAACATCCCAGCTGTCTCAAACACAAACACACAGTCATCTCTTCTGTGCTCATTCACATTCATTCGCATTCAGTTCTGATATCAGAGGTACAGCAGTGAAGGTTTTAGCATCCTGACATCTTCAGAAACATCTAAACCATTATCCTCTCCTGATAATCATCATGAAGTGCAGAGAGATAGAAGACCTGTGTTCATCCACCGTCCATGCAGAGCGGAGCATGGAGATGCTCGTTGTTGATTTGTGATGCTCTGCTGCTGATGTGTATCAGTCCTCAGGTCTGAACTCTGCATGCTGACATTAGAAGTCAGAATGCATGAAGACAACAACAGCCAGCAGAGTCAAACTCAGGTCAGACGCTCCGATACACCTGAACTCACCACGGGAGGAACGCTACACAACAACGCTGCACAGCAGCTACACAGCAGACAACCTTATTATACTGAACAGATACCGAGTGTTTCTGTAGCGTTGACAGAACGTTCTGTTGCTTGCTAACGTCACATTCACTTAGCAGTAATTAATTAGCAGTTAGCTACTTTAGCATGTGCTAGCCTGAAGCTATCTGTCCATCAGGAAACTCCTGAGACGGCGTCAGAAGAAAGAAAGCGTTTCATACGATGTAGAGTGTCTACACACCCTTCACACTGAGCATCTGCCAGTGATCCAGCACCCTCACCTGCACTACAGGTGTGTATACATAACAGTGATACAGGTACAAACAGCTCTGACTCCTGTTTAGCAACACACACACACCTGATGTGCTGATATGGTAGTTTAGCAGCTTATGAAAACAAACCTGAACATCCAGAACTTTCTCTGAGCCTGTTACGTAACAAACAGCAGATCCTGGACTCCAGTCTGCGAGGTCTGGATCAGCCCAAGATCGTCAAGACCTCTAATTCACCTGAAACTCTTGACAACTGTCAGTCCCAGATTTACTCTTGTCCGGCGGCTTCTTGCTCGCTCACTCTCTCCTTTTCTCTTCTTAGCTTCCTCCGTCAGCGTCCTCTTCACTCTCTGCTCCTCTGCCATTATGTCCATAGAAGCTGCTGACTGCTGGGCCTGAACACCTCTTCTTCTTCTTCTTCTTCTTCTTCTTCTGCTTCTTCTTCTTCTTCTTCTTCACTAACATTCCCCCGGTGCTCTGAGCTCACAGCCTGGCTAACAACATGAGCTAACAGCAGCTACAGTTGGCAGCAGTTTACTTCACTATCCATGAGGAAACTCTGTAAATCACAGTGTTCACTTGTATTCATATAGAGTCTATATTCCTGATCAGTGTCACAGTGGGAATTAAACAGCATTGAGTGTTTTAACATGTAAACAAGGGTGTGGAGGAACTGAGAGCACAAACACACACACACACACGCACACACATACACACACACACACACACACACACACACACACACTCCAATCATTCATTACAGAACGGCAGAGTAAACAGGGTGTGATAAACAATAGACGCCCTTAAAAAGTTTCCAGGACCGACCCAATACTTATGATATCTCACACACACACTTCCCAAACACATTCCAGAGTCCTTGTGGAAATGCCGAGAGAATTACAACATCTCACTGGACCTGAGGTCACCTTCACAAACCTGTCTGTCTGTCCATACCTCTCTCTGCCTGTCTCTCCACCTTTCTTTGCGGTGTCGGGGTCTGAAATAGCCCGCAGACTGCTGGCAGACGACGATAAGATCAGTCAGCGTGGTATGAAAACAAGCTGGACCAGAGCCAGAGAGAGAACATGTGGGGAGCGAGCGAGCAGCACATGAACTTCATTGTCTGAAGTACAGAAACATCCGTCAATCATCGACCTCATCGTGTCCAAGAAGCAACGAAATCCACCAAAACTTCAAGACAATCAGATATGCAACAAAATCTACGTTCATCTAAGTTCTAGATCTCAGTTCAAAAGTCCAGACAGGACCTTCAAGCGCCAGGTGAACCAAGGGTTCCTCAGTCGAAACTGAAGAGCAACACAATCCGATAGAACCCGAGGAGAACTGGACCTGATCCAAATGTGACTGACCTGAATTTATGAATATATATAATTATTATATAATAATAATAATGTGAATCTGGTCCAGCATGAGCCCTGCATAAGATCTCAGCCAGGATCAACAGAAACATTCCTGACCGACAATAATCTGACAGATTCAAATGTTCAGAAGAAAGTATGGACGAGCAGAAGATACGTTTTGTTCTGTACAGAAGTTCAAAGCTGAAAGTTACTTCAGGAAGTCAGCATGATGAAATGGGCCATTCATTCCCCACATTGATGGTTGTCCACCTCCGAGGTGCCCTTGACTCCCGGTGGAGTTGCTCACTGTGGTTTTAGAACTCATGATCAGGGCGTTGTGCAGAAGCTGTCACTGCTGTTATGGTTCATATAGCATTTCAAAAGCTCCACCTCCACCCCAGCATTCATCTGTAGGCTGCGAGTCTGTTTTCCCAGAGGGGGAAGTCATTACCGTCACTCCCTACTCTCTGCTGTGCAGAGCCGGGGTTTCCCCTCGAGGAGTAACAAGGTCAAAGATCAGCTTTTTCTTACCTGACAGTGGCTCTCTGGGTTTGACCTCCTCCACCACCTCCTCCTGCACCGGCTGCTCCTCGGGTCCCTGGGATGAGTGGTCGGCCGACTCTTTCTTCAGCTTCCCGAGGCCCACCATCTTCATGAAGGACAGGCGGCGGCTGGTGGAGTCGCATTCGCTCTCCGAGCAGTTTAGCTCGCCATTGATGGAAGAATCCTTACGGGAGCCGAGGGTGTCACGATATTTCCCCGCAAACCTGGACGTAAAGGAAGAAACTCCTCATCACAGTTTATCTTGATGAACTTACTATAACCTTAAAACACTACCATGACCCTCAACATCTCCCATCATCCCTCTTTACCTCAACAAACTCCCTTCAGAGCTCCTCCTCCCCCTCTTCTTCTTCTCTCCAGGTGATGGCGTCCCTTGCAGCGACCCCTGTGGGGACGGCGTTTCACTTCCTTTGCTCCTCCCTGATATTCTCAGGTTCTTGCCCAGCTTGCCCAGAGACTTAAGCGGCGACTTGAACTTGAAAGATCCCTTCACCGAGCCTCCGCCTCCACCTCCGCTTCCCTTTTTCCCCTCGTTGGCTTCGTTCTCATCCTCCTCGTCCTCGAACGGGTTGCGGTCCCTCGGCCCGTCGCCGTCAAGGAGTGAGCTGCCGGGTGACCAGTGGTTGCCATGGCTGCCATTGCCATTGATGCCGTCGTCGTCGTCAAAGGGGTTGTGATGGTGATGGTGGGGGCTAATGTTGAGGCTCATCCTGCGCAGGATCAAAGCGTTGTCTAGAGTCGGACCACCGCCTTTCAGGCGCACTGGGAGATTTTTGAGGATCGGCATGATGGAGCACGGGGAGGGAGGACAGGGAGGGAAGAACCTGTGAAGAGGGAAGATCAATCAGTCAATTAATCCATCAATCAATCAACCAAAGAGCTGAAACTAAATTACATGACACGTTGACAACACAGTTTTCAAACATTAGAAGAGACTCAGACATTTGTAATTATAACATTGTGTAATATTCCATGTCCTTGTTTCTGATGACTAATGACAGTGTGTCCCAAACTTTTTAAACCACGTGGTTCACACAGGATGCAGGTCTGTCACATGAATTATTGATCTGCACTTCTCTTCATAATGTTTCCTGCATGGAGCCACAACTGCAGAGTTCTTCAACCATTTCACATCTATTTTCTATTTTACTGTCACATTTGAACTAATCATGGATGCATGAGCGTATTTTACATTCCAGTGAGCTTATTTATTTCATGGATCCCTCCAAGTTCAGGTACTACAGAGCAAACAAACAGATATAAATGAAGGACTGTTACCTGTCAGCACCTTTAAATGATTTAAAATCCATCAAACAAAAAAACAAACTGCTTCTTTAAATTAGTGAACCTTTGATACAGTTTTAGTACTTATTATTACTGATGATTGATGGACTTCACATTAACGTGGTTAGAGTAACAGAATAAGTTACTTCTGTTCCTCATGTTAAGTTCAGTGTCTTGTTTTATGCTGTGTGTGAACAAACAGCTGTTGGTTTGTAATAACTGCTGGTATGACTCCACCTTCTCTGGGACAGGCGGTTAGACTTTATGACCGCCTGTCCGATAACACACAGGTCAGGACTGAAACACACACTGTGATGATGTACGGTCATCATAGCAACACATCCGTCTCCTCTTCCTGAAAGATACCTGGTTCAGTTTAGGACGAGGTGGACGAGGCTCGCACAGTCTCACAAGCTAACAGCCAGGCAGTGGTGGAAAGTAACTTTACTCGAGTACTGAATCACTATTAATGTGATCAAACTGCTGCTTTCATAGCGTCAGGTGAGTCCGCTTATGTAACAGACAGGTGAAGGTGTTCGGATGTGCATCGAGCCGCCGGTGTGTAATGAACACACCCAAACTGACCCTTACACCGATTGTGAAACTTCACACACACACACGACTAAGTCCAGAATAAAGTTTAACCAGGACGCTTCAGTTCGTTACCTGACCGTCTCTCATGGCAACAGAAAACAAAAAGATCTGATTGGCTGCCGCTTCGGGCTCTGTTAACAGTTAACTCACTCAAAGACAACTGGGACATCTTCAAGGACTTCCTCAAGGACCCTTGAAAGTTCAACAATGAGTTCTGGGAAAACTTCAAGGGTCATTTGAACTGTGACCAAAGTCACAAATAAACCCTGCTGCCTGATGGGCTGGAGGTTCGTTAAAATGGTATTTCAAACTGCAGGTAACCATAGCAACCGTACAGATGCTTCAGTTAGACGTTAACTGAGCTGAACGTCAAAGTTAAACTGAGTACAAACGTCCTCGTTTGGAGAGCGGACATATAACACAGACTGACATGTGTTGACGTATGCTGACATATGAGGACATATGAGGACATGTGCAGTCAGTGAACAGGTCAACAGGAAGTTGCTGACAGATCCGCCCGGTTATAAAACAGCTGATGATGTCACATGTTCCCGCGGCGATGAACCATTAAGACATAAAATCATCAAACATTAACAGACAGCAGCGTCTCGCCGCAATGATTCATGGACGAACTCTTAATGTTTAAATGTGAAATCAGCAGTTTGAAATGATTCTTATCATGACGGGAAATACTGATAACACTTTAATACTTTACTAATTGACTGGTTACCATGGAGACGGTCTAAGTGACAGCTTTAGGAGGATTTATATGAAACAATCAGGCCGGATGTTTTTCTTTTTAAACACTGATTATTAAAACTTTCCCATCAACTTGAAAAAAAGGCCTGGAAAAACAGAAGTGGGCTTTGAATTATCTGTCCTCACTGTTCTAAGTCCAGGTTCTGTCTCAGCAACATGTGACAGAGGAACTTCAGTCACCAGGTTCTGGTCCAAAATGTTCAATCAGGACTCAAAGAACCGCCCAGATAGGAGTGGTTCAAAATCCACCCAGTCAAGCTTTAGCCAAACATCAGCGCTGATGACTGGATGGATGGTGAAATTACAGACTTCCATGGAAAGACTCATGAGAAACATTATCAGCTCTGTGGGAAACGAGATAAACGAGGATCAGCGTCTCGTAAACATCTAATCTCTCGTCTTTTGTTTGAGACGTAATGAGCAGCACTCTGCTGTAGCCTGTTACTGAAACTCTATTTGATTTATATTGTTTTATTTGACAGTAGTACACTGTGTGTTCAGTCAAAACTGCAGTAATTATAGATGTACTGCAGACAGTTACAGTAACCAAACGATGTCCTGTAGAGTTACTTGTCAACAGCTGCCAGTTACTTACTGTGAATTTCATAGTAACCGGTTTACAGTGTGAGTCTACCTGTGACAGCGTCAAGCTAAAACAAATGCTAAAAGAGGTTAAAACGGCAGATTTTTAAACAACAGCATTACTAAACGCTTCACAATAAAAGCACAAAACTTTAAACATGCAGGACAAAAACTGACACCAGAAAATAAAAACTATTAAAAGTTTAAACTTCATCAGCCAGCGTGTAAAACCTGCAATAACTAATTAACTATATATAATAACTGATGATTGTTAATAAACATATCGTCACCTTTAACATGATCCTCATACTGTCAAATCCACTGACCCAAAACAACCTGCTACAATAAACCAAATTTATTTCAGCATATATATATATATGGACATGTTATTTTAATGTTTGTGTTGACATGTTGAGCTCCTTGATTTTAGCTGTAAACAGTCAAAGTCTCTCTGTTCGCTCTGTTTTTGGTCTCCACCACCTCCTCAGATAAATATCTGTCTCTCTCTGCAGCTGCTAAAAGCTTCGCTTTGTTCACCAGCTCGTCTCTTTTTACAGCTTTTATTCTGAAATCGACACTCTGAGAGCGAAGCCGAACAGTGAAGTCGTGTCCGGACAGATAATTGTGTTGTGGGAGCGGATGTTGTTCATGTTGTTGGTTTTGCAGTCTCACCAGCTCAGGACACACTGCTGCTGCCAGAAATAGACACACACACACACACACACACACACACGAACACTAAGGAAGCCACACACACACACTTGGGCACAGCGTGGAGGGCGAAGTGGGAAGTGATTCAGCGGTGTTGGTTCCATAAATACCCAGCAGCCCCGGCGGCAGGCTCAGGAAACCCACGCGGAGCCCGGCGGCGCTCGCACACAACCTGTTTTCTTCAAGAGGGTCACAGGGCATCGCGGAAGCTTCTGGACACAAACAATGAGAGCGGAAAGGACAGCGATAGTGTGACGGACAGAGGCGAGGACTCCTGGGCCCGGGCGTGGTCCAGAACTCCAGGACCACGGTGGCAGGCCCGACCAAACACCTTCTCAACTGTTTGTTTGAGCTCTTATAGAAGTCTCAACCAGAGGTGGTCAAACTGTGAGCAGAACACCGTGTGAGGTGAAGAGGACAGGTGTACTCAGGTGTTCTTAAGACAACAGGAAATGACTGTGATGCATCCGAGCAACATGTTCTCATCGCAGGTCCTCAAATACAAAACTACTGATTGTACGAACACGTTGCTAACGTCAGGAAACTTTTGCAGTTTGGTAGTTTTCAGAAAATATCGTGAGTCACAAACGCAACTTTAAACATTAAATGAGTCAACTAGCATCAACCTCCAACACAGGAAGTGCAGTTCCTCTAACGTCCACTTGAGGCTGGCTCCAGAAGTGAGTCAGTCTCCGTAAGTCCCCATGTTCAAATGTCCAGGTGCGACGTCCACGAGTGCACTGATGAACAGATGTTCAGGCCTCTATTTGTAGCATTCAAGCTAACTAACTGAATCCATGGCAACATTATACTTCCTGTTTATATCCCCCAAAGAATTATGGGAAGTAAATCTATAAATAATGAATGTGTTGTAACGTTGAGTTCAGGGAAACGGTTAAATTTCCTTTACCTGCCCTGTTAGCATGTGTCGTTGCTATGCTACGTCACATACAGCTGTTATCTCGTTGTTTTTTCAAAGCACTCGCCGCGTGGTGGCCGTTTGGCCGACGGTTAGTGCTTCGCCCTGCTGTGTGTGTGTGAACACTCTCACATCATAAAACAGCATCAGAGATGTAGCATACCTGCACAGGTAACATTAAAGAGCTGCTTTACTCTGAAAGGTTATGAGAGGCATAAAACTGACGAGATGATTGACAGGACGATCTGTCTCATTAGACGTGGTGACTGATGATGAGTTCACTAACATGCATGATGCTGATTTATTGATTCGGGTTTCACTGCTGGTGAAGAAACAACATGCAAAACCTCAAAACCAAACATGAGTCCAAATCATCCATCATAAACCAGAACTGTGCTGAGTCACCAGAGAGGGTCGAACTTCACCGACTCTTTACAGGAACTCATCTGGACTGAATGTTTTCACCGACCCGGATGTCAGCATCAATAATCCTCGAGTGTTTCCAGTTAAACCGAATTCATCAGCAGAACTTCACCGTGTCTGAGAACGTTTGTCACTGTAAGTTAATATTCTGTCAAACAGCTCAGGGGACAGCGTGAAGAACAAAAACCTGTCTGTGCTGCAGCTACATTAATTTAAAACTAGTTCATACATTTCAAAACATTTATATTCATCAACGAGTCAATTAACAGAAAATCAATCTGTTGTTTTATATTAGTTTGGTAGCAGATTCATTAATGCCGTCACACACAATGTTAGCGTGTGTGTCGTCTGCGTGTGTGTGTTCAACATGACATTCAAACATCATGTGAAGGTGAAAAGGTCGTGACCTTTCAATGTCACAAAAAACACAAACAGGAAACCAGGAAGAGAAGCCGATATCCAATCAGACGGAGGCACGGAGCTCAGCCTTGACCTTCAGTTTGGGTGTGTGTGTTCCATGACTAATGGGTGTGTAGATAATCAGCTGATGTATGTGAAGCTGAAGGAAACAGTGTGAACAGACGGGACGGTCAAAAATAAAAACAGGAATCGTTTAATAAAACGAGCTGACAGCCAATCAAACGTTATCATTATTTCCTTTTTTAACTGTGATTCATGTTTGTGAACGAGTCAACACGCGGAGACGCAACGTGTGGTCAATATTAAAATCAAAGTAGAACTGAAGATTTTGCTGTTTTTACTATAAAATAATTAATACAAACAAACAAGAAATTCCATTAAAAACAAAAAAGTAGCATAGCCGGCTAACAGCAGCTGCAATCTCAAGATTTGCCTCATGTGTTCATTGGTGCTCCACACACACTAAAATTAAAGTACAACAGAGTTATTGGCACATATAAAGAGGACATGTCACCGGTCCTCATAAACCGGTCGGGTCCCCATAAGTGGGTCTGTATTCACAGCAAACGTCCTCATATAGCAGTTCGACCAGCACACACAAACACTCCTGGGAATCTGCTGGCCAACTGTTGGAACGATAAGTGGACAGACTGATGTAGAAACATTATCTCCACTCGTCTGATTGGACGTCAGTCTGTCTGCAGACAGTCAGCTGACTCGCTCTGTGGTTCTTCACATTAAATCAAGTTTAATTAACTGACAGACTGACTGTAGTATCTTTCATTAGACAGCAACATATTCAGTTTATCAGGCAGATTTTAGTGACAGTGTTCAACTTTTATCATAAACTGTTCAGCTTCAGGATGTGGTTAGCCTAGCTTAGCATAAAGACTGGAAACAGGGGGAAACAGCTAGCCTGGCTCCGTCCAAACTCCTTTAAAGCGCTCATTTGTTTACAACAGAAAAAAGCTAATAAAAGCTCAAATTTGTAGCTTTAAAGGAAGAACAGCTGGAAATGTTTCTTGACAAAAACAGGCATCAAACCTGCACAGACAGCAAGACATCAAGAGGCCTGAAGATGTTGAACTGTGAGTGTAATGTAATCCTGTGAGGCAAGAAGCAGGAAGCAGAAAGCTTTTCTAAATAAAAGCAGATGTGAAAAATAAAAGCCTGAAGGCGCGCCCGATACTACAAAATAAAACAAAGTCTGCAGGTCACCTACTTCATGAGATTTCAAAATAAGAGCTCAGCACAGACAGAACTGATCAGAGTTTCCACTGAAGAACCGTCAGAGTCGATGATTGATGAACGCCGCTCTGATAAAACCAACTTTAGTGGCTCCAAAGTCCCACCAGCCACCTCTTCGTGGAGCCGAGCCGAGTGATTGATTATCTGTTTTAAATCAGGATTATCTAACATGTTGGACCATGAACAGACGGCCGCATCTGAAGACTGACTCAGCTGATGACCAGCAGGGGGCGGTCTGAATGATCCACGGAGGCTGCAGAGCCCGCTGACGTCAGCACACAACCAGCACCAACCACAACACAGGACAACTTTGTTCAGACTGACCCGGCTGGTCGGGCTGGCACCTGTCTGTCTGCTGTGATCCACGAGACTAACTTAAGAATCGCCCGGCTCCGGTTCTGGCACGACACCCTGGGCCTGTTAACGTCCTTCTCCATAAAATATGATCCCGTTTCACCAAAATCAGTGAAATAGTTGGTGGTGTGTGACTTAGTGCCGTAAAGCGTTACGTACTTCTCCCGACCCGGAGCCCAAAGTTACATAGTGTGAGAACAGACGTACGAATGACAGAGACACCGTTCACCTGATCACAGGTCAGTGTGGATCAGCAGGAAGTGACAGGTCGATTATCAAAGTTACAGGATGTCTCTTGAACCTTCAGCACACTCAGAGGACAAACTGGAGTCGGTTGCATAAGTTGGCCTGCAGGCAGAAACAGGAACAATGTGGGCACCAGCAGAGTACGTGAACACATCCTGCAGACGCTGAGCCTCCACTGACGATCCACAATCACACTTCACATGTCCACCAGTGAGGTCACAGTTACCCACGCTGCATCTGTGTTTCATTAAGTCAAAAGTGTCGTCTCAGCATCACAGTGAGGGAAAACAGCTGTTAGACAAAAATGTAATATTATCTGCTCCCTGCTCGGAGGAATGTGAGCCGTTCAAGTGCAGCTGGGACAGCAGAGAGGTCACAAGACTCAGCACACCAAAACAAAAGAAGGAATTCAAGTTTCACAACATTCGTTTGTCAACACGTTGGACAAAAGTTAAAGTAGGACAGAAAAGACCAGAACCAGGACAGCTGGTCTGTTCACGACTGTGTTCAACATGGGGGGTCCAAGCAGTCTGCGGAGACTATGACCAGGTTTTAGACAGTCTGTGGGACGTCACCGAGACTATGTCCAGTTTTAGACAGTCTGCGGGGACGTCACAGAGACTACGTCCAGGTTTTAGACAGTCTGCGGGGATGTCACAGAGACTACGTCCAGTTTTAGACAGTCTGTGGGGACGTCACAGAGACTACGTCCAGTTTTAGACGGTCTGTGGGACGTCACGGAGACTACGTCCAGATTTTAGACAGTCTGCAGGGACGTCACAGAGACTACATCCAGGTTTTAGACAGTCTGTGGGTGGACGCCACAGACTAATGGCCCAGGTTTTTTAGACAGTCTGTGGACGCCACGGACTACATCCAGGTTTTAGACAGTCTATGGGACGCGCAGAGACTACGCCCAGGTTTTGGTGAGCCAGTTCATGGGACGCTACAGAGACTACGCCCAGTTTTAGACAGTTCATGGACGTCAGACTACGCCCAGTTTGTATTAGCCCGCGGACGCTACAGAGATCACGCTCCAGGTTTTAGACAAGTTCAGCGGACGCCACAGAGACTACGTCCAGGTTTTAGACAGTCTGCAGGGACGTCACAGAGACTACATACAGGTTTTAGACAGTCTGTGGGGACATCACAGAGACTACGTCCAGGTTTTAGACAGTCTGTGGGATGTCACGGAGACTACGTCCAGGTTTTAGACAGTCTGCGGGGACGTCACAGAGACTACATCCAGGTTTTCATGAAACTTTCACTTTTTTTAACAACAATCAGTTTTTGACAATAAACCATCATTAAGGTTTTTATAATGTTGTCACAACGTTTGTTCAGGAGCAGCAGCCTGTCTGTTCACACAGAGGCGTTCAGGAGCAGTGCTGAGCGAGGGACAACTTCTGTGTTGATGTGAGCTGTCATGTTACTGTGTAAATGTCTCATATTGTGCTCGTACTGGATTTTATATATGTGTGTGTGTGTGTGTGTGTGTGTGTGTGTGTACAGAATTCTGTATTGTATTGAATGTGTACTGTGTGTGTGTACTGTGTGTGTGTACTGTGTGTGTGTACTGTCGTCCATAACATTGTGTGAAGGTTGTTTGAGGGTTATAAATCATGCTGAGGTGTAATGTCTCTTTATGACCTGATGATCAGTCAACTTAACAGTCTAAAACACAAAGCTCAACAAGCAGCACGCTCACACTGATGAAGGCCAGAAACTCTTTGAAGGGTTTAATCTAAAAGACAAGAAGGAGGAGGAGGAGGACACAGAGGAGGAGGAGGGAGGAGGAGGAGGACACAGAGGAGGGGAGGAGGAGGAGGAGGAGGACACAGAGGAGGAGGAGGAGGAGAGGAGGACAGAGGAGGACACAGAGGAGGAGGAGGAGAGGACAGCAGAGGAGGCCACAGAGGAGGAGGACACAGAGGAAGAGGAGACACAGAGGAGGACAGAGGAGGAGGAGGAGGAGGACACAGAGGAGGAGGACACAGAGGAGGAGGACACAGAGGAGGACGGCCAGAGGAGGAGGGAGGAGGGACACAGAGGAGGACACAGGAGGAGGACACAGGAGGAGGAGGAGGACACAGAGGAGGAGGAGGACACAGAGGAGGACACAGAGAGGAGGACATGGAGGAGGAGTGGAGGCCACAGAGGACACAGAGGAGAACACAGAGGAGGACACAGAGGACAATGGAGGAGGACACAGAGGAGAGGACACAGAGGAGAACACAGAGGACACAGAGGGGAGGACACAGAGGAGGACACAGAGAGGACACGGAGGACACAGAGGACACAGAGGAGGACACAGGAGGACACAGAGGAGACAGAGGACACAGAAGAGGACACAGAGGAGGACACACAGAGTGAGGACACAGAGGACACAGAGGAGACAGAGGACACAGAAGAGGACACAGAGGAGGACACAGAGGACACAGGACACAGAGGACAGAGGACACAGGACACAGAGCAGAGGACACAGAGGAGGACACAGAGGACACAGAGGAGGACACAGAAGAGGACACAGAGGAGGACACAGAGGACACAGAGGAGGAGGACTTTGGTCGTTGGTTTGCAGCCTGAATTAAAAACATTAAGAAACTATGCTGAACCCTCAGAGAATGTGTCAGTAAACGCATCACTGAATGACAGCTCTGTGTCATCACGTGACCTGCTGATGTCATCAGCTCAGTCTGTTAGCTGCTGTCAGCTAATGTAGCTTCTATGGACAAAATGGCAGAGGAGAAGAGAGTGAAGAGGACGCTGACGGAGGAAGAGAAGAACAGAAAAGGCTTTTATCACTTCCAGTGAACTCAGGTCCAAAGTGACACCTGAAACAAACACAAACTGAAACTGTCTGAAGGTTCTCCAACGCCAAGTCCTACAAGACAGTTCAACAACCATCGAAAACATGTGACCCACGACCCAATAACGCCCCACAGGTGACCCTAACGACCCACAGGTGACCCTAACGACCCACAGGAGACCCTAACGACCCACAGGAGACCCTAACGACCTACAGGTGACCAGGGTGTGTAATCACCTGTCCAGTCGTCTACGAGAACCCTCACTGGACCTGATGACTGAGATTCTTCACAGGCAAACTAAAACCGTGAACAGGATCAGAACCAGAACACGGAGGATGAGTCACACAGACTGATGAAAGAGGCTGAAAGGCTCTGCGGGGCTCAACAGGTGACACATTTTGTGTCTGAGGTGGATCAGGTGTGTGCACCTGAAGGAGGCGGTCTGCGTCAGTGACTCTCGGCTGAAGATTAAAGACGCTCTGTGACATTTCCTGCTTCCCTCAAACGCACCGTCAAAGTCAGAAACAAAACTCTGCAGAGTCAGCGTTTCTCAAGACGCGCTGTCACAACACCTGACCTCTGACCCCCAAGACCAGAACCAGAACCAGGACCAGGACCTGAACACAGACCTGCAGCACATCTACAAACATCCACGAGCTCTGAACCAATCAGACGAATCGATCATCGAGAAAATGAAACAATTATTTCAGATTTTTAGTGACTTCAAATGTTTGAGCTCCTCAGGAGTTTTCCAGAGTTTTCCACAGACACCTGAACGTCTCACTGAGTTTAAAACATCATAAATTTAATTTTAAACTTTAAAACATGAAAAAAAAAATCAGCAGTTTTAAAATCAAACAGAGAGTCACGATAAAGAATCAAAGTGAACTCACAGCGGGGAGCCATGGTGCAGGATCAGCGGGTCAAACTCTCCTCAGAGGCCGGGATGAACCGTCCGAAGGGCGGACACGAAGTGACACGATTGACGGAGAGAAGCGGAGCTCCGAGCAGCACCGACCAGCTGCTGCACCGACTGACCGACTGACCGGCTCAGACTGACGGAGCTGAACCGACTGACGGAGAGGGGGCAGCACCCGGGGTGTGATGCGTTCAGGAGCGGTCGGAAATGTCGCAATCAAAGAAGGAGCGGCGCGAGAGACTTAAAGAGGAAGACAGAAAAGACTGACAAGTCCTGGAGACTAAAAAACTTCATCTAATAAACAATTCTGTGGACCACAGACTGCCTAAAACCTGTACGTAGTCTCTGTGACGTCCCCACAGACTGTCTAAAACCTGGACGTAGTCTCTGTGAAGTCCCACAGACTGTCTAAAACCTGGACGTAGTCTCTGTGACGTCCCCACAGACTGTCTAAAACCTGGACGTAGTCTCTGTGACTGGTCTTGGTCCAGTTAAATTCACATACTCACTTTCTATTTCAAAGTCAAACTACTTCCTGT
Organism: Protonibea diacanthus; assembly: GCA_028641955.1. NCBI lineage: Eukaryota > Metazoa > Chordata > Actinopteri > Sciaenidae > Protonibea > Protonibea diacanthus. The sequence continues at coordinate 563,288 of CM053982.1, read as the reverse complement.
TTCCATGAGGTTCATTCAACAAGGACATTATTACTGTGTGTGTGCATGTGTGTGTGTGTGTGTGTGTGTGTGTGTGTGTGTGTGTGTCGCAGAAGACTCAATATTCATTAACTCAGCTTTCAACACAGCTTCGTCGTCTGATCATTTTTAATCGCTGTGGATTTTTATTAACGCACGAGTCAAAACTGGAAACACACAGCAGGCCACCAGCAGGTGGAGAGCACACGTTCACCTGTCATGTTAGATACATGTGTATACAAACACGCATGTATGTGCGTCCAGCCCTGCAGGTGACAGGAAACAGGAAGTGACACTGGCTCGCTGTCAGCTGTGTTCGCTGTATTTTATATATATTCACGTTACCATGATGTCAGAACGGAGGTAAAAAGTTCAGGTGAGGATCAGGAGAACTTTAACACCTGGTCTGGTTCTGGTTCGTGACCCGGTTCTGTTCTAATGTTCTCATCAGGAATAAACAGCACATTTACTCTCTTTAGCCTAGCTTAGCATAAAGACTGTAAGTGGGTGGAAACTGCTAGCCTAGCTCCATCAAAATTTGAAGATTTTTTCTGAGTTACGTTGTGAAAGCGTTGCAGGAACGTTGTGTTTCTGTCAGCAGCAGTCAGCAGGTTTATTTCCAGGCTCAGTGTGTTCTGATCGGGTCAGCGGGTCACATAAAGAGAAGTTTGCTGTGATTCTGCTGCTGTGGCTGGTTTCATGCTTCATGTTCAGCAGCTCAGAGAAAACGAAACAAAGACTGAGCTGACTGTTGATGTAAAGTAATTCATGAAGATACAAACGAACGAGCAGGATAACGAACAGACATGTTGGTCAGCATGTTTGTAGCCTGAGAGACAAAACTCAGGGAAGACTGCAGGACAGTCACTGCCTTCATTGAACACAGCCCTGTTAGCCTAGCTTAGCATAAAGACTGGGAACAGGGGGAAACTGTTAGCCTAAAGACTTCAGAAAAAAACTACAGGATGACACTTCCTGTTCATCTGAACGACTTCCTGTCTGAGCGGCGTGCTCGGGTCTCCGGATCATCAATGTCTGATTCAGCACGCCGTGAACTCCCAGAATGCACTGTGTGTTTGCAGAGGGTCGTTTTGTGCTGACCTGAAGATAAATTATGATTCATGATGTGAAAAACTGTCCTGAAGACTAAATCTGATCTGAAGTCTGCAGCCAAGAAACCTGCAGGACTGTCAACACCTCCATCTGGACTCGGACAGGTCCAGCCAGGTTCTGGTTCTGATCCAGAGTCAGCAGACGGAGCAGCAGCGTGGAGCTGAACATGTCTAATGAGTCACATTAAATCAGCTCTTACCGTTTTCTTCTGTCGTACAGTCAGATGATCCAGAACTTCTCAGGACTTCCACATCTCCACCAAACTGTGACGGTTCAGTGAGCCCAGGAACCGGTTCTGATAGTCCACAGTGATGAGCCTTGGGTTCTGCCGCAGGTTCTGCTGGGTTCTATCATTAAATACTATCCACTTCCTGATGGTCCAGCTGTCCTCAGATAGGCTCCACTCACTCTGCTGCAGGTTCTGTTGGTTCTGCTGTACCTCGGCCCGCTCTGCTCTCCTGTCTCCGGTTCCGTCCGTCTCCACTCGCTCCTCGTTGAGTTCTGCTACTTGTTTCCTGTTTGTTTTATTTTCTAGCCACAGCAGGAAATGGTCATCATTTCCTGTTTGACCCCCCTACTGTCGACCCCCAGCACACACACACACACACACACACACACACACACAGTGGCAGCGCCTCCTGGTGGAGTTTTAGGGATTGTTGCATTGCTCAACGGCGGCAACTCTGTGATTTACAGAGTTTCCTGATGGACAGTGAAGTAAACTGCTGACAACTGTAGCTGCTGTTAGCTAACGTTAGCTCAGTTTGTTACTATTGCTATTAGCTAATGTTAGCTAACACAGGCCATAGATGTTTTGGACCACTGGGGAGAAGAAGAAGAAGAAGAAGAAGAAGAAGAAGAAGAAGAAGAGGTGTTCAGGCCCAGCAGTCAGCAGCTTCTATGGACATAATGGCAGAGGAGCAGAGAGTGAAGAGGACGCTGACGGAGGAAGCTAAGAAGAGAAAAGGAGAGAGTGAGCGAGTCTCATTGTGAGCTAACAAAAACAAAATAAGTCTCATGTTCAGCTGAGTTCTGAAGTTCTGGACCTTTAAGACTCGAGTCCTGATCTTGGACCTGGACTCAAAGAGAACCTTCAGAACTTTTCTGTCTCAGTTTAAACAGAATGAATCGTCAGTCTCAGGCTGATCTGCAGCCAGCATTAGCATCAGCATTAGCATTAGCATTAGTTTCCCTCCATTAAAAAGTGTTGATGGATTCTGGGCTCAGATTAAACATGAAGGTCCTGACCCGTTAGCGGTCACCAACACTCCACAGGGAGTCATGAGGCGTTCTTGATTTTAATTTTTGTAAACTTATTTTCAGCATTTCATGAATTTCTGTTATTTTATAAATGTGTTTTATTTATAAAGTTTCCTTCATGATTCATTTAAATGGATCAAACAGTCAAAGAGTTCAGTGTTAAAATGTCTTTAATAATAATCTGTCGCCCTCTGCTGACTCACAGGTGACCTGCACAGGTTTTTACATAAAATCATGAAAAAAATATAAAAATGAACCAAATGTTTGTGAAATAATTAAAGAAACACAAACGTTTATTTACAACAAAATTAAACTCTTCACACACGATCGTCAGGTGATCGTCAGGTGATTGTCAGGTGATTGTCAGTTGATCGTCAGGTGATCGTCAGTTGATCGTCAGGTGATCGTCAGGTGATCATGAGGATGGTTTGAAAATCTCAATCTGCTTTTTATTTTTTTGACAGAGACATCAATAGTACAAAAGTTTTACGGAGCCCGTCACAATAAAACACGTCGGGCCTGATTGTCAGACGTAAGCTTTGGAGCTGCTGCTGTCTGACGGGGCCGCTCGGTAGATGTTCTGACCTCGACTCGTTTTGGTGAAATTGTATGAAAACTGCCTGCAGGAGAAAAAACAAGAGGTTAACCACATGCTTAAGTAGCTAACTGCTAATTAGCTGCCATTAGGAGCCAACAGAACCGGGCTCAGCAGCCGGACTGGACCAGGTTTGAATACAGCCTCTGAGGCCAACAGGGAATAACGTGACAGTACCGGGGTGATGTACAGACTTCATGATGTAGGCTGCTGTATTCACTGTTAGACTGAACTTACACTGAAGGCGGGGCGGTGGAGGTCTTCCTGCAGGAGCAGCACAGCATGGATCCTCCCAGGATGGCCAGAAAGGAGGCCGCCCAGCCCAGATACAGACCAGTACCCAGCTCGAACCTGCAGCACCAGGACATAGACAGTGTCATCAGCAGGAAGTCAGACATACGTGACCCTGTAGACGAGGTGTTGGACTGACCTCATCCCTCCGTAAACCGGGCTGTAGAAGTCCTGGATGACTCTGGCAGCGTACCAGGAGACAGCAGTCAGAGTGAAGACACCTGAAGACAGACGGACTTTAAGTTTCTTTAATGTGACACAGTTGGATTATTAAACTCTTGAGCTCGCGTACCGGACAGGATGAACAGGATCCCTCCACTCAGGGCGATCTGGTCCTTGACGTGCTCCGAGGTTCTGCCGATCTTGGTGCACTTAAGTCCCAACACGGAGACGATGATGGAGGCCAGGCCGACCAGCAGGGACAGGATCATCAGAGCCCGGCAGACCTGCAGGTGAGCTGCAGGAAACACCAGGATGTTCTTTAACAACAGTCTGCTTCAAGAACCTGGAGACCTGCTCACACATTGTCACCAAAGTCCTCACCCGGCAGTCCTAACACCGTCTTGAACCTGCTGCACTGAATGGACCCCAGCGAGGTGGCAGCACAGCTCATCCACAGACCTTCAAACTGCCACTGACTGGTGCTGACCGACTCCATCTGACTCTTCGTCTTCCACACCTGAGAGGAGGTACAGCTGGACTGCAGACACCAGGACACCACGCCCAGGATCAGACCCACAACCTGCAGGCACACCGCCATGCTGCTGATCAACCACACACACCTGGAGCACACCTGGAAACACAGCAGGATGTAAACAACACTTGAAAACATGTAGCTAACGTGTTAGCCAAACAACCACCTGACGATCACCTGACGATCACCCAATGATCACCTGATGACGATCATTCAGGTGTAGCTAACGTGTTAGCACCCAGCTGCCTACATCAGGTCCAAAACAAGAAGATTATATATTTATTGATCAAACCTGATGAAACCAACCCGTTAACTAAACTCCAAGCATGCCTTAAGGATATAAAAAGTTGGATGACCTACAATTTTCTGATGTTAAATTCAGACCAAACTGAAGTTCTTGTAATTGGACCTAAACACCTCAGAAACTCTCTTTCCGGAGACTTGGTTACCTTAGATGGGATCACTCTGGCCTCCAGCTCCACCGTAAAGAATCTTGGAGTTGTTTTTGATCAGGATTTGTCCTTTAACGTCCACATAAAACAAATTTCGAGGACTGCATTCTTCCACTTACGCAACATCGCCAAAATCAGACGCATCGTGTCTCAAGCGGATGCAGAAAAACTAGTCCATGCATTTGTTCCTTCTAGGCTGGACTATTGTAACTCTTTGTTATCAGGCTGCTCCAATAAGTCTCTGAGGACTCTGCAGCTAATTCAGAATGCTGCTGCACGTGTTCTGACAGGAACCAAGATCAGAGATCACATCTCTCCCATTTTGGCTTCCTTGCACTGGCTACCTGTTAAGTCTAGAATTGAATTTAAAATTCTTCTCCTTACATACAAAGCTCTTCATGGCCAGGCACCATCGTATCTAAAAGAACTCATAGTACCTTACTACCCCTCTAGACCACTGCGCTCTCAGAATGCTGGGTCTCTTGTGGTTCCTATAGTTTCCAAAAGTAGATTGGGAGCCAGAGCTTTCAGCTATCAAGCTCCTCTTCTGTGGAACAAACTACCATTCTGGGTTCAGGAGGCAGACACAGTCAACACCTTCAAGAGTAGACTGAAGACTGTACAAATAAAATTTGATTTGATTTGATAACCACATGCTAAATGTGCTAACCGCTACTGTAACTAGCTGCTGCTAACTAAATCTACCGTTAGCATGCTAACAGAACTGGGTTGGAGCACAGCCTCTGAGACCAACAAGGAATAACATGACAGTACCGACCTTATGATGGAAACATTGATAAAGGCTACTAGCAGGCTGCTGTGTTCACTGTTAGACTGGACACTGCTGGTTCAGAGGTTCTGTTGCTGTGTTCACTGTTAGACTGGACACTGCTGGTTCAGAGGTTCTGTTCTGGTTCTGGTCCAGTCATGCTGTGTGTGATTTATGGTGACTTGATGTCACATTTCAGGTCAGACATACGAGCTGCTGAAAGAGGCGAGGAAACACACAGCTGCTCAGATAAAAATACACCTTACTGTAAATATAACTGAGACATCACTGTCAAGGTCACACACACACACACACACTCACACACACACTCAGGCGTGTTGGTGTTAATTTTAGTTGCGTGTTCTGTTTCTGTCACCGCTTACAAAGCTAAAAATGTTTTTTCTCCAAGTCGAGGACCCGAAACTAAAAAAACACAAAAAGTAGAACACCACAGAAGAAGAAAAGTGTGTGTTCACTGTGATGATGTCACAGTTCACCTGTGATGACCTCAGGTGTGTTACCACATATGTGAACATGTATGTGACTCACTTTGCCCGTTAGCTTAGCATCCTCATCCTCATTAACATTTTGTTAGCCAGACAGGCTAGCTGACGCAGGCTAACAATAAAAAATGCTAAAAACAAACTGTAAACATTATGAAACAACATGTTGACAACGACAGGTACGACAGGTAACTACAACAAACAAACAAACAAACAAACAAAAAGTAAACCTGAAGTTTGTGAAATCAATTAAATATCAACACCTGAACTTTAATTAACACATGAAGCACCAAGGTCCAATAAACTACAGGAAACAAACTGGAAACAAACTGGAAACAAACAGGAAACTAACAGGAAACTAACTGGAAACAAACTGGAAACAAACAGGAAACTAACAGGAAACTAATTGGAAACAAACAGGAAACAAACTGGAAACAAACAGGAAACAAACAGGAAAGTAACAGGAAACAAACTGGAAACAAACAGGAAACTAACAGGAAACTAACTGGAAACAAACAGGAAACTAACTGGAAACAAACAGGAAACTAACTGGAAACAAACTGGAAACAAACAGGGAACTAACTGGAAATAAACAGGAAAGTTTCCTTGTTGTCAGGCAGAAAAACAGAGCAGTGTCATGTTTTATAGACATCACATGAGGAGGTGTGAGTTCACATACATGTGTTTGTATGTATGTGAAGTGAGGAGTGTTCAGGCGTGAGCTGATGGAGGTGTGAGACACTGATCACATATTAACACTGATATTTATACACTGTGACACGCAGCACAGTGAGCTGATAGCTGCACTGTGCTACGTGTATGTTTGTATGAATACGGATATAAAAACATGTTTAAGTACTTCATATTTCAGAAATACTTGATTACAATCTAACAGGCTGGAAGACAAACATATGAACTGTATCTCATCATAACTGGTCCTGTCTCTTCTCATTAGTCAGATAAAACATCAGATTACATTATATTATATTGTATTATATTATATTGTATTATATTATATTGTATATTTGATGAGGTCAGTTATCAGTATAAAGTAATGAAATATATATTTGTATTGATGATCAGTGTGTCAGTGTGTGTTTATGTTGTGTTTGTTGTAGTGTCAGCTCAGACTTCATCCATCAGACATCTGATCACACACCTGTCATCACTCACACTCCTCCAACCTTCACACAACATAACTCTAACCTTCATACAACCTCCACCTAACATAACCCTAACCTGTGACCTTTGTATTCTCTGTATCATTTAACATGTGAGCCTGTATAATTTATGAAGTATGAGCGTGTTCATCTGTAAGATTTATTCTTTATGCTGTATTTCATAGTGAGACATTAACACTGATATTTATACACTGACACATGAGCAGCAGCAGCTGCGTTTATGTTACACAATGTGACACTTTGTATCAGATTATTACAATAAATGTTTATTTATAAAATAAAATATTTTAAGATTTAAAATATTCGCAGTGAAAAATATTTTAAAGGTGAAATGTTAAAAATCTGAACTGAGGCTGAAGTGAAAGATTAAAACACACATAAATATAAATATTTATTTATTTATGACAGACTGAATAATACTGATAATATTAACTGTCATAAACTTTATCTGAACATTTTTTCAGTGGAAAAGCTGAACTCTAATTTTAATAAGAACAGAATAAAACAAAGACGTGTGTATTCATTTATATTATTATAGTTGAAACATTTCTTACATGGCAACATTTAAAACTGTCCTAATAACTTTTAATAATTGAACTTAAATTAAACTTAAATTAGACAACATGTTTTATGATTCATTTATTATCATAAATGAAATGCTCCTGATTCATGTTTAATTTTCTTTATGAGGATTTACTGTGTGAGCTGAGTTATAGTAACACATGTACACACACAGGTCATGTGACTGTAGCCGTGTGTATTTGCATGTTGTTGAATATTATTTGTATGTTTGCAAACGATGAATCAGATTACAGATTACTCCTTTATAGTTACTTTAACTGCTCTAATGCTGTACATGCAGCTCAGCTTTCATTTAGCAATCCTACACAACTTCCAGACCAGCGGGTAGCCATGGAGGGCTAAGGTTCTGGTCCTGGACCATGGAGGGCTAAGGTTCTGGTCCTGGACCATGGAGGGCTAAGGTTCTGGTCCTGAGGACCGGTGCTGCAGGTGGACTCACCCAGCTGGCTGCTCTCCCTGTGGGCGCTGCCCTCCTCCTCGTCTGCCTCCTCTCCTTTGCTCTCTCCGGACAGCAGGCGACGGAACAGGCTGCAGTAACGAGTCATGGCAACTCAGACAGTCTCAGAGACTCTCTCAAAGTCTGTTAGGACTAAATCAATGAGAGTCCAGCTGACAGTCAGTCACTTTTAAACAGTGAGCAGCAGTCATTAAGACTGATCCGGTCTCTGAGACTGTCTGACAGCTCACGCCTCCACATGACGACACTCAGCTGTTGTTTGAGCTGAAGTGACAACAGGAAGCTGTCACAATAAAACCATCTGAGACCGGTCCAGACTGACTTCACTCAGACGTTACCTGATAAATATGGAGCTGCTCTGTATGCTAAGCTAACGTCACAATGTTTGTTTGATGTCTGAATTCATCTACATGTAAATATTATACGTACATATATTATATTATTATATTATATTATATATTTAATAACCTGATGAGCCACAACACGTCTGTGTGAATATAAATATATAAATATAAATAAATATAACATATAAACGAATATCTCTGATCTGATTTTATATTACTTTATTATTTTTTGGACTGATCCTGGTCTGTAGGTCTCTCTTGGTCTGGGTCCCGGTGTGGGTCCCAGTCTGGGTCCTGGGTCCCGGTCTGGGTCCCGGTCTGGGTCCTGGTGTGTGCTGAATGTGATCTGTGTTATTCTGAGCAGCTGGAAGGTGAACGACACTATTAATATCAGACATTTTGCACTCTAATCCCTGCAGCTTGACTTGTAAGGCGTTTCCTTAAAGGTCACTCTGACTCTGTCACCAGCAAACAAACGGCCACAGTGACGTCACACGCGGACAGTAGAAGAAGAAGACGTGGACGTCTTCAGTCCAAAGTGACCTTGAGTGGATGCAGTGGTCCGTCCGAGCGTTCAGCTCGTTAATGGTCATAAAGTTAAATCAGTACGTGATGATCAGACAGATGTTCACTATGACCATACAAACGCTGACGTCATCTCCTGTAGCACATGTAGGATCAGAACATGAACAGAACCTGATACCACATCATCTGTTAAATTAGTGATGTATTGACTGGTTAGCTCCGTGAAGCTCTGGCGCTGTGCTGCACGCTCCAGTAAGACCGCGACATGCAACACGTGCAAAGAAAAAGTCTGGAGAGGCGGCACGAGTGCTGCTAATTTAAACCAGCAACTTGATCAATCACCTGAAGACGTCTGTAAGTTGCTGTTGCTCTGCTGCTGTTTACATTGGTCTGTTTAAAAATTAATGGCTCGAATTTGCTGAATTTATTGATGTTTTACAAAGAGTTCAACCTGAGCCAGGCCTTACCGCTACGATAATCACTGTCGGATCAGTACTCGGTATCAGCTGATACCCACACAGCAGTATCAGAATCCATATCAGGAGGGAAAATGGTAAACATGGAAACATCTCTGTCTGACCAGCAGGGGGGGCCACGAGCTGAAGGAACAGCCAGAGACAGGGTGTGACAGAGGAGGGAGGAGGGAGGGAGGAGAGGAGAGGAGGAGAGGAGGGGAGAGGAGAGGGGAGGAGAGGAGAGGAGAGGAGAGGGGAGGAGAGGGGAGGAGAGGAGAGAGGAGAGGAGAGGAGAGGAGAGGAGAGGAGAGGAGAGAGGAGAGGAGAGGAGAGGAGAGGAGAGGAGGGGAGGAGGGAAGGGTAGAGAGCAGCAGTGAAGGACAGAGGAGACATCCCAGCAGCCATGTTTCCTTCAACACGCCTCACACATGAAGAACATGTGAAGAACATGTGAAGAACATGT
>CM053982.1:525878-548875 GCA_028641955.1 Protonibea diacanthus | reverse complement strand
GTGAGACAGACAGACAGATGAGACAGACAGACAGATGAGGCAGACAAACAGACAGACAGGTGAGGCAGACAGACAGGTGAGGCAGACAGACAGGTGAGGCAGACAGGTGAGGCAGACAGACAGGTGAGACAGACAGACAGATGAGGCAGACAGACAGGTGAGGCAGACGGACAGGTGAGACAGACAGGTGAGGCAGACAGGTGAGGCAGACAGGTGAGGCAGACAGACCGGTGAGACAGACAGACAGATGAGGCAGACAGGCCGGTGAGGCAGGGGGTGTGTCTTACGTTGCCAGCGGTGAAGGTGAACATTGGCAGGAAGATGATGGCGAGCTTAGCTTCAGGCATTTTAGTGCAGACGGCGGCGAGGACGGTCATGATGGCTCCAGACTGAAAACAGATAGAGCGATGACAACTTCCTCTTTCCTGATGGATAGTTAGCTTTAGCATAATGTAGCTAATGTAGCTAACCGCTAATTAACGGCTGGTAACTGAATCTACTATAATAATACATTACTCATCATGAAGACATGCTAACTGTGCTAACACTGCTAACTGTGCTAACCCTGCTAACATTGCTAACATGCTAACTGTGTCAGTCACTCACGGCTCCAAGTGACGGGCCAAGCCTCCCCGTGGCCGTCTTACAGACATAACTGACAAACGTGGAGATGACACCTGAAGGAGACAGACGACATCATCAGTGTGGTCATCAGGTAATGACATCATCATTATATGGTCATGTGACAGCACTGTACCTGCAGACAGGTAGACGGCCATGAACTGCTCTCTGCCCAGCATGGACACGGCGCTGCTCGAGAAGCTCCACAGGACGTACATGTTAGCCGCCATGTGGAAGAACGAGAAGTGACTGAAGGTGGAGAGGAGCATCGGAGAGCACAGCGTCTCTGCAGGGAGACAGGTGAGACAGACAGGTGAGGAGGAGACAGGTGAGACGGACAGGTGTTATGTCAGGTGACTCACTGGAGGCAGGGTTAGCTGTGAAGTATCTGATCATGGAGCGCTGCAGAGACGGGACCCTCCAACAGCAGAACACCACGATGTTAGCAGCAATGATCCCTGGGAAAAAAAACAGACAGGAAGTTACACTGTTTATACAAACTACCACTTCCTGTTTGTTTCAAAATAAAAGCCCTGTTGGGTTTCAATCAGTCGGAGAGTCTGAACCTCTGTAGTTGTTTTATTCTGAAACTCAGGACAGGAAACAGGTGTGTGTGTGTGTGTGTGTGCTCACCTGTGACCGTCCTCTGACCTTCAGTCAAGCTGTGCCACCATTGGTTGATCTGAAACAAACAGCCAATCAGAAACATCCTGACCAGTGTGATGTCACAGCGTGTGATGTCACAGCGTGTGATGTCACAGCGTGTGATGTCACAGCGTGTGATGTCACAGCGTGATGTCACAGCCCGTCTCACCTCCTTGCGGATGTCTCCTCGTTTCTGCGGCCTCATCTTGTTCAGCCAATCAGCTCGGATCTCGTCAAAGTAGCTCTGGACTCGAGACTTGAGCGACTCGTACTGCCAGATGGCCGCCGAGCCGAAGGAGCAGCCTGTAAACTGACATGGAGTTAACACCTGCCTGCCATGACATCACTGATGACGTCACAGGAAGCATCTCAGGTAAATGTCACCTTACCCCCACGGTGAAGACGAGCGGCCTGAGCAGCCGGCTGAGGGCCCGGGTCGGGCCGGGCTGAGCCTGGAGGTCTGCGGGGGGGCCGGGGGTCCTCCGAGGTGCGGCAGCCTCAAAGGACTCTGCGTGCGGCGGGCTCAGCTCCTCCTCCGCCCTCCTGGATTCTGGTTTCCGGGCGGCTTTCCTGAAGCCGCATCTCTGCTGCTGCTGCAGGCTGAGAGGCCACCTGGTGGACGGAGGGAGAACTTCAACAACAGAACCAGAACCACCATCAGAACCAGGCTCACTTTTAGCCGCTACATGCTAACACTGAAGCTACACTAGCTGCTAAGGAAACATCAATATTTTATAGTTTTATTCACATTTAAGATAATAATTCTTAATAACCTGTAAATAAATAATGAAACTATTTACTTTACTTTAGATCACTTTAGATCAGTTAGCTCTGTTAGCCACAGGCTAACATTAGCCTGCTAACACCCGTTTAAAAATAACTGTCCTTGAAGCTAACAGAGCTAACTCCGAGCAGCGGAGCTCCGTGTGTCTGTCAGCCGGACCCGGCTGCCTGCCTCCGGCTGTGGTGACTGACCTGCCTCCGCTCACGGGGCTCCGTGCAGCAGCGCCTCCGGTCAGTCTGAGCAGGACGAAGCAGCTCCTCCACGCCATGGTGGAGCCCGGTGACCCCGACCGACCGACCCCGGCCACACGACGTTCATTACCGGGTCACACCGGCACGGAGCGCCGAGAGGAAAAACAAACAGCGACACCTGGAGGCCGGAGACGGACACTGCACACCTGGACTTCCAAAATAAAACGACACGGACCGAACTTTCAAAATAAAACACCTGCGTGAGGTTAACGACACTGACCGACACTTCCACCCATGACTTTTCAAAATAAAGTAAAGCAGATATTTTACCTTCAAATGAGATCTGAATTATTCTCTTTGATTGTTTATTGACTGATTGATTACTAATTATTTTTTACTATAAATCTGTCCCTAAATTCATAATAAAAATATTTATTATTCATTATTATTTGTTATTATTATTTAATGTGATGTTTTATTATTTGTTTTCCATCATACATTTATTTTAATTTTAAAATAATAAATTATAATCATATTGTTACGTAAAAATGAGTATTTGGTCAAACTAAAGCATTTATTTTGAAGGCGGTGAGCAGCGGAGGTGCAGTGGTTGTTTCCGGTGGTTGTGTTTGGTGTGGTCTGGCTCGGCTCGGCTCGGCTCGGCTCGGCTCGGCACGGACCAGCAGCCGTCGACTCAGCAGCAGTAAACCAGAGTGACCGCGGAGGGAAGATGGCGGCTCCTGCTCTCTCCAGTCGGGCAGGCTCGGCGGGAAGCCTCGGGAACAGCCCCACCATGGCCGGCGGGAGGCTGCCGCACGGCGGAGGAGGAGGAGGCGGCGGCGTCGGGCCCGAGCTCGACTTCAGGTCGGCGGCCCGTATGGAGGACCTGAACCGGCTCATCCAGGAGTTCAGCAAGCACGACCAGCGGGAGTACGACGACCAGCGGGCTCTGGAGATCCACACGGCCAAGGACTTCATCTTCTCCATGCTGGGTGAGGACACGAACACCGGGCTATTTACCGTTATTTAAACGGCATTTAAACGTTATTTGGCCGTAAATCAGGCGGAGGGGGTCCACCTGCTCTGATCCGTGTCCTGGTTCGTTGATCCAGGTGTGAGGATGCTCAGGTGAGACTCTGATCCACCTGAGCATCACCGTGATGCGTTCAAGGTCCTTTAGCTTATGTTTGTTTGTTACTTAGAGATGCGTTCAAAGACACCGGGGAACAGTGTGTGTGTGTGTGTGTGAAGTAGTGCGTGAAGTAAAACAGCGTGTCTGTCTCTTTAAGAGAGACTGTTCACTGTTTCCATGGTAACGCACCCAGTTTAAGTTAAGTCTTTGACAGTAAAGTGCTGCCAACTGTAGCTGCTGTTAGCTCATGTTAGCTCAGTTTGTTAGCTGCTGTTAGCTCAGTTTGTTAGCTGCTGTTAGCTCAGTTTGTTAGCTGCTGTTAGCTCAGTCTGTTAGCTGCTGTTAGCTCAGTCTGTTAGCTGCTGTCAGCTCAGTTTGTTAGCTGCTGTTAGCTCAGTTTGTTAGCTGCTGTCAGCTCAGTCTGTTAGCTGCTGTTAGCTCAGTTTGTTAGCTGCTGTTAGCTCAGTCTGTTAGCTGCTGTTAGCTCAGTTTGTTAGCTGCTGTTAGCTCAGTTTGTTAGCTGCTGTTAGCTCAGTTTGACCTGATGTGTCATGAAGTACGCTCTCTAGCGGAAGCTTCAGACATCAGCTTCAGATGTCCAACATTTCGAAGTAACGTTGGTTAGCCATTTCTGCTGAACAAGACATAAAGATGCATCATGTTTGTCCAGAGTAATATATAATAAGAATTATTGTTTTATTGATTAAATATTTTACAAATGATTTAATATGCTTTATGCATTCATGTAGTGTGCCAGAAAGCACACTAAATATTATTCCCCATACTACTATTCTTCTTCTGTACACTTTTAGGCGACTGCTCCTCCCTCAGTTTTGGTCACACATACATAAAGAAGGTATCAAATCGACCGGCTCGGCCGGGAATGGGGTGCTGTGACTTTTCTAAGAGTTTCACCAAACGGTTTCACCAAAGAGGCCACAAATGTCACTCTACAGAAATAATTTCTACATAGAAACGTAGGAAAATTTGTCATCTCACTCACATTCGTCTGCTGAAGCTGTCAGACTCATAGTTTTGGCGGGAGATGAACTGCTGTGGCAGCAACACCGACCCACGGCCCCATAGACTCCCATGTTAAAAAGAGAGGACGTTTCTGGAGGAAAGCAGAGATACCAGTATCTTTCCATCGCTCTAAAAGTCCCATTTCCTATCTTTAGCCACATAAAATATATATGTAGACGTTCAGGAAGAGCTCAGCATGCTCACAGTGAAGCGGTTCAATGATTGGCTATACGGTTTGGCCAGAAATCCTTCCTGTTGGAGGGGTACCTTCAGCGTTTCTTCTCACTCTCAGCGGTGTCAAATGTCACAGGAGCAGCTGTGGTTGACTGCTCTCTGATTGGTGGACTCCACCTGGCCCACACACACACACACACAGATGTTAAACTCAGTCATTGAACGCCTCGTTTCATCAGATTTTCTGTCAGGTCGCAACAGAACCAACAGAGTCTGATCTGGACTGACCCGTCACCAAACATACAAACAGGGTCTGTTCGGTCCAGCACAGCTCAGGAATGTGATCGTCAGCCAGTAAGTGTGTGTGTGTGTGTGTGTGTGTGTGTATGTGTGTTTGTGTGCTCATCAGAGCAGAAAAGCAGTCCAGACCGATCTGGTCCAACACAAAAACAATAGATCTGACCTAATCTGGACCTGAACAGAACCAAACAAACAAAGAGTCACTGTCAGCAGCCTGACGGACACAGAACAGACGGAACCACTGGACCTTTGGACCAGGTCCAGCTCAAGTGTCATGTCACAGTTCTGTTGTTTTGTTGTTGTCAGTGAACGCCTCCGTCGTTCTACCGAGCATGCCGGAGAAACCATAAAAACAAGATGGCGGTGTGCCAGCTCCCATAGTTTGAACGGGTTCATGTTCATGGTTCTGGTTCTGGTCTAACTGTCTGTCCTCCTCTGTCTCTCAGGAATGGTCCAGAAGTTGGATCAGAAGCTGCCGGTTGCCAACGAGTACCTCCTCCTGTCGGGCGGCGTCCGTGAGGGCGTGGTGGACATGGACTTGGATGAGCTGAGTGTGTACGCCCGCGGCACCGACTACGACATGGACTTCACCCTGCTGGTACCGGCGCTGAAGCTCCACGACCGCAACCAGCCGGTGACCCTGGACATGAGGCACTCGGCGCTGGGCCACTCGTGGCTCAGCCTCCGCCTCTTCGATGAGGGCACCATCAACAAGTGGAAGGACTGCTGCACCATCGTCGACCATATCAACGGCACCACAAACTACTTCTTCTCTCCGACGCTGGTGGCTGACTGGTTCTACCAGTCCATCTCGCTGGTGCTACTGGAGGTGCAGAAGAAGCCGCAGAGAGGCATGCCGAGGGTGGAGAAGGTGGAGCGTAACGGCACCATCATCTCCGTCATCCTGGGCGTGGGCAGCAGCCGCATGCTGTACGACATCGTCCCTGTGGTGTCGTTCAAAGGCTGGCCGGCCGTTGCTCAGAGCTGGCTGATGGAGAACCACTTCTGGGATGGGAAGATCACGGAGGAGGAGGTGATCAGCGGCTTCTACCTCGTCCCCGCCTGCTCCTTCAAAGGCCGCAAGGAGAACGAGTGGCGGCTGTCGTTCGCCCGCAGCGAGGTGCAGCTGAAGAAGTGCATCTCGTCCAGCCTGATGCAGGCATACCAGGCGTGCAAGGCCATCATCATCAAGCTGCTGTCGCGGCCCAAAGCCATCAGCCCGTACCACCTCCGCAGCATCATGCTGTGGGCCTGCGACCGCCTCCCCGCCAACTATCTGTCACAGGACGACTTCTCCGCCCACTTCCTACTGGGTTTGATCGACGACCTGCAGCACTGCCTCGTCAACAAGATGTGCCCAAACTACTTCATCCCGCAGTGCAACATGCTGGAGCACCTGTCGGACGAGACCGCCATGCTGCACGCCCGCAAACTGTCCTCGGTGCGTTCTGACCCGGCCGAGCACCTCCGCACCACCATTGAGCACGCAAAGGCCGCCAACCGGCTCACGGTGGACCTACAGTGGCGAGGCAGCGCCAACAACCTGCCATCACCGCAGTCGGACGCCGGCGGCGAGAACCAGCCGGACGACCGGCTCGCCAAGAAGCTGCAGCAGCTCGTCACAGAGAACCCGGGAAAGTCCATCTCCGTGTTCATCAACCCGGATGACGTGACGAGGCCGCACTTTCGCATCGACGACAAGTTCTTCTGAGACACCTCCTGCTCCTCCACCTCCTTTCACCTCCTCTGAAACTTCTTTTGTACATTTTTTATGTTTCCGAGTGACGTGAGGTGATCGTCGTCGTGTCTGCCAGTTTTTTATTTTTTTGTTTATTTTTCTACTTCCTCCTCCTCCTCTTTCTCCTGCTCCTCCTCTCACTGTGTGCCCTGTGTTTTACCTGCTGAAGCCTTTTCTCTGATCACAGCAGGTCGTTTTTGAACGTTGACACTAAATCCACCTGAAGACCAAACTCGTCACGAGACCGAAGTCCTGAAAACATCTGGTCCAGTCCGGTCTGTTGTGGTCCGGTTCAGGTTTCCGAATGTTTTTCTACTTTCTAACGAGACGTCATGATTAAAGATGAATTGAATTAATAATTGTTAAATGTTAACGACTCTGAGTGAAGATCAGGTTTGTCTGGATTTATTCATTTAAAAATGTTTTTACAGACAAACAGGAAATAAAATGAAGATTTAAGACAATGAAAACAAGTGACGTTAAATAAATAAAAAATACACTTATGGTCCTTTAGATTTAAACCTCTGGACCAATCAGAACCACCCTCCACCCCCACCTCAGGGTCTGAAGGTTAAACTTGGTTCTAGTCGCCATGGCTCATTTAGTGAGGTGACGGAGACGTTGGCGTTGTTTCAGTGTCTCTGAGGTTAGACCACGACGAGTTCTAAAGGATCACAAACAGGAAGCTGGTGGAGGTGAGAGTCTTTAACGAGGGACAGACAGTCAGAATCAGAACTTCAACATGTGGCCAAAGTTCTCAAACATTTCAGGCTCGCTGAACCCTCTCAGGCCTCGTCAGATCGGACCGGACCAGATGTTGAGGAGCCAAACGGTGCGTTCAAAGTCTCGGACAGGATTGAAGCTGACAGAGTTCAGTCTGAAGGTGGTCTGAATGTCTTCATGATGATGATGATGATGATGATGAAGGTACTAACGTCTTAGTCACTGTAAATAAACTGAACACTGACAGTAGACAGGAAGTGACATCGACAGACTGACGAGGACTTCCTCTGATTTTGCACAGAATGTAGAAAAACACTTTGGACAGACGGCGAGCTCGTCCTCGTTATGACATCACGTGACCCTGCTGACGGTGGTCGCGCCGCACGCCGTAAACGTGGACACTGCAGTGATACCTCATCACAGGCTCAACCAATCAGAGCGCAGCATCACCTCCACAGTTTAACACTCAGGTTCACCTGCTGCACCACGACCACCGTCACAGGAAGTGACATCACTTATTCCACTTTCACTTTGTTTTTATTGATCAGAAGCGATCGACCCGATCCATCGATGCTCGATGTTTCTGTTTGTGTTTTTTGGTCCGACTCGTTCAGAACGACGTCTGACGATCGTTAACGAACATGGATCAGCTGATCACTTTGAATTAAAGTCCATCTGCTCACCTGTGCAGGTACGAAGGTCTGGTCCATGCCACGGTGACCCGGGTTTGAGTCTGACCCGTCTTCACTGTCTGTCTCTGTTCTGATCCGGTCCGGTCCGTTCTGAACAGTCGACACGTTTTTTTCTGTTCGTCTTCAAACATTTCCAGAAAAATGCCAAAAACTGAAAATATCTGAACGATGAGACCATGTCATCCTCAAGTGCAATTAGTGAACACACACACACACACACACACAGTGTAGCATTCAGACTTAAACACACTACAGCTCCATTAACACACACACTGACACACTCAGAGGGTTACACACCATCAAAGTGCCACACACACACTCCTGCTCTGTGGAAATGTAATCAGTGTGTTCTCCTGAGCTCCATGACCTTTGACCTTGTGTTTGTCCTGACCCTTTGAACTGTGACCTTTGAGTTTGCTGCTCCGCCTCCTGATTTCTTGATGCAGCATTGACGTGTCGATGCTCCGACCTTCAGGCGGCAGCTCCTCCTCCTCCTCATAAAACTGTCCGTCTGTCCTCAGTGACTCTCCTCAAGTCTGAAAAACGCTAAGCTAAGCTAAGCTAAGCTAAACTACACTACTGAACAGAACCTCTGAACCAGCAGTGTCCAGTCTAACGGAATACAGCAGCCTACTGAGGTTGTACTGTCACGTTATTCCCTGTTGGTCTCAGAGGCTGTGCTCCAACCCGGTCCGGCTGCTGAGCCCGGTTCTGTTAGCATGCTAACAGCAGATTCAGCAAGTAGCAGCTAATTAATGGTTAGCTACTTTAGCGAGTCATACCAAAACCAGAATATTAAAATATGATCCATTTTTACTCCAGCAGTGTCATCGATGTTTGTTGTTGAGGTCACCTGTGGCTCGTTAGCTGAGCAGTCGGGTGGACATAAGAGAGAAAAGCAGCAAATATATTGTGTCTAAAATCTGATCCAGTCTGAATAAAGTTCTGTGGTTCTGGTTCTGTTCAGTAATCCGTAAAGCCCGGACACAGATGACTGCAGCAGCCCTCACAGTCATTCAAACAGGACTGTCTTTAATTAGTGAGTCAGTCAGGTGACGTAGGTAAATTAAGGTGTCGTCTGCATAACGATGAACTTCAGAGTCAAACCCTGCAGAGCTCAGATTAACGTCATCAACATGTGACAGTAAATGCAGCACTCAGGTTTACAGTCAGTGAATTAAATTCAGAGTCAGGCGTGAGCTCTGCTGCAGCCTATTAAATATTAATGTTCAGACTTCAGGACTCCATGATGAAGATGATGATGATGATGATGATGGAGAGAGGAAGCTGCAGACAGACAGTAGAAGCAGCAGTGATGAGGTGGAGCGGGTGGAGCAGCTGTCGTCTGAGCGTCTGTCTCTCGTGCTGTAAATAACACTTGATTAAATAACTCTGATAAACTCTGTGTGTCCTTCTCAGCCTCCGTACACTTCAGGGGGACCGGCCCCGCCCTCTTCTTTCAGCTTCAGCCAATCACAGGCCTCCATTCATGAGGCAGACCCTGTTACAGACCCCGCCAAAATAAAACATCAAACTTACAGTCATTTTACTTTGATGGGTCAGACTGATTCAAATGTTTGAAACATTTATTATTCTGTCCTGCATCATCTCCTTGTTTCCTCTCCTCTCCTTGTCTCCTCTCAGCTCTTCCTCTGTGGTGTCAGCTTCCTGTTGTCTCTCCACCTGTCTCCTCCACCTGTCCTCTCTCCGTCTCTGTCTTCCCGCTGCGTTCTGCACGCGCTCACTTCTTCCCTGCTGCGATTGGAGCGGTCGCCGTGCCAACAGGAAACCATCCGTTCTCCAAATATAAACACATAGAGGCAGGTCAGGTGACAGCACAGGTGGACTCACCTGCACTACAGTGATGATGTCATCCTCACAGGTCAGGATGATGATGTCATCCTCACCTGTTACACACCTGATGACCTCACAGTCTCTATACATGTCGTTAATACCTTGGCTAACATGATCCAAGCTAATGTGGAGCTAAGCGTTGATAGCTTTGTTTGTTAGTTAGCATCATGGATGCTAACAGTCCAAAAGATTCAGAATAAACTGTTTATATATGAACTATTTTCACAGCTAACATGCTAACTAAAGCTATGCTAATGGTTAGCCAGCTGGTTGTGCGGTATGGGTCAGGTGTCGGCTGATTTACAACATGGAGCTAACGGTCCAGATTAAATAGAGGAACACTGCAGAAAGTACCGTTACGTTAACGTTATTCTAAATATGATGGTAGTTTATTTTCCAGTTGGTTTGGAGCTAGTGCTAATGTAGCTAACTGATAATATAAGTTAACGTTATGGACCTCGCTGGTTTTAGGAAAAAGCGAATGTAGCTAACCGCTAACATTAGCTACCATAACTTGATATAAAGATTGATAAGTAGTGAAGTGCTAACTGTGGTTAGCTTGTGTAGCTAACTGCCCCGGGCTGTAACGATGGTCGCGGGTTCGATTCCCGCCCACCCCTCAGGCTGGATTCCCGCCGCAGGTTCCCGCCTCAAACCCACCATCGTCACACCATGTCACCTTAAAAACTCCTCCGGCGGTGACGTCACGTGGGCTGCAGCAACACGGCGCGAGCTCACAGAGAGAGAGAGGAGCGCGCGGACACAGCACAGGTGAAGGCACGAGCGCTGAACGTCCGCAGGAGGAGAACCAACGAAGAAGAAGAAGAAGGAGAGCCCGCCGTTCGGCTTGTTTCTGTTTTTATCCGCGCAGGCGGGTCGGTTCCTCCCGGTGCCGCCTCCTCCTCCTCCTCCTCCTCCTCCTCCTCCTCTCTCCCGCCGGTATCGATCCATCAGCGGCTGATCACCGATCACATCCTCCGCGGCTCGACGCTTGTTGACTCCAGCAGCTGGTTCAGGGAGGGGAGTGGACCTGTGACTGAGAGGAGCACCGAGCCGAGCCCAGTCGAACCGAACCGAGCACAGTCCAGCCGAGCCCAGCATACCGGACCGAACCGCAACAGAGAGATGGAGGGCAAAGAGAAAGCACCGGCAGGTAGGAGGGAAGTTTACCGACAGACGGAGGCAGGATGGAGGGATGATGGAGGAAGTTAGAGCTGCGGAGGGTGGAGAGGGTGGAGAGGGGGACGGAGGAGGTGGAGAGGGGGACGGAGGTGATGGAGAGGGGGACGGAGGAGGTGGAGAGGGGGACGGAGGGGTGATGGATGGATGGAGGGTGGAGGGAGTGATGCATGTTGGGAACAAGTGTACTGCAGTATGAATGCAGCTGGAGCTGCTGAGGTGTGGTTATTATGGGATGGGGTGCAGTGTGCGTGTGTGTGTGTGTGTGTGTGTGTGTGTGTGTGTGTGTGTGTGTTTTGAACGGCTGACAGAAACCTGATGCAGCAAAATACAGAGAGACAGACAGGAGGACAGACAGACAGGTACAAGTGTACGGAGACAAAACAAAGGCATTGAGACAGGTGGGAAGGGAGACAGGTAAAAAGCACAGTGACAGGTAGTCAAAGGTCTGAGAGACAGACAGGAGGACAGAAAGACATACAGGAGGACAGAGAGAGACAGACAGGAGGACAGAGAGACAGGTATGATGACAAACAGTGAGGGCTGTGAGACAGGTTAACACAGAGATAGAGAGACAGACAGGATGTCCAGGAGAGAGAGACAGTCTTTATGTGTATCAAGCCACACAGAGTGATGCATTCTGGGAAGTGTAGTTTTGTCTGTAGTCCTCTGTAGTAGTCTGTAGTGGTCTGTAGTTCTCTGTAGTCCTCTGTAGTGGACTGGAGTCCTCTGTAGTGGTCTGTAGTAGTCCTTAGTGGTCTGTAGTAGTCTGTAGTCCTCTGTAGTAGTCTGTAGTGGTCTGTAGTTCTCTGTAGTGGTCTGTAGTTCTCTGTAGTCCTCTGTAGTGGACTGGAGTCCTCTGTAGTGGTCTGTAGTAGTTTTTGGTCCTCTGTAGTGGTCTGTAGTCCTCTGTAGTGGTCTGTAGTCCTCTGTAGTGGTCTGTAGTAGTCTGTGGTCCTCTGTAGTGGTCTGTAGTCCTCTTTAGTGGTCTGTAGTAGTCTTTGGTCCTCTGTAGTGGTCTGTAGTCCTCTGTAGTGGTCTGTAGTAGTCTTTGGTCCTCTGTAGTGGTCTGTAGTCCTCTTTAGTGGTCTGTAGTAGTCTGTGGTCCTCTGTAGTCCTCTGTAGTGGTCTGTAGTAGTCTTCGGTCCTCTGTAGTGGTCTGTGGTCCTCTGTAGTGGTCTGTAGTAGTCTGTAGTCCTCTGTAGTGGTCTGTAGTCCTCTCTAGTGGTCTGTAGTTCTGGTCCAGGTGATGTAGACCGGAAGTGAGCGGCTCCTGGTCTGATGCTGCCTCGTGCTCTCGAGCAAATCATCGATCCACGTCAGTCAGACTGTCTGAGAACACAAACAGGTAGCCACAAGCTAACAGGTAGCCACAAGCTAACAGGTAGCCACAAGCTAACAGCGAGCCACAAGCTAACAGCTATCATCAGAGTAAACCACTGCAGCTGTTATTGATTAAAACAGACAGACAGGTTACACAGTCAGGTCCAGTCTGAATCCTGAACCACCTGTCTGTCTGTGTCTGTGTCTGTCTGTGTCTGTGTGTGTGTGTCTGTGTGTGTCTGTGATGAGGTCAGGTTGTTTGTTTACACAGATCAGCTCGTATTGATTCTGAGATCAGATCCACTCGATCAGGACTGACCCGAAACCTGAGAGTGTGAATGAACACACACACACACACATAAAATGTCTCACAGGAGGAGGCGTAAACTGAGGAGGTCTGTAGTCCACTGTAGTGGTCTGTAGTGGTCTGTGGTGGTCTGTAGTGGTCTGTGGTAGTCTGTGTAGTTCTGGTCGAGGTGCTGTAGACAGGAAGTGAGCAGCTCCTGGTCTGATGCTGCCTCGTGCTCTCACTGAGAACACAAGCTAACAGCTACCATGAGCTAACAGCGACTACATACTACATACCTTTGGTCTGTGTTCTTGTTTACGTCTCCGTGTTCATCTACAAACAGAGCACAGTGAAGCGGAGTCAGACTGCTCGTGTGTGTTCACACACCTGCAAATCAAAGTGATGCTAACAGCTAACACCAGAGTAAATCACTGCCACACAGTCTGTAGAAGACCTGAACTGTGATTGACAGGGGGCGTGGTCTAAAGAGGTGTGGCCTGGAGTCACCACGGAGACATGGTGATGTGTGTGTGTGTGTGTGTGTGTGTGTGTGTGAGTGTGTATGTAGCAAGGTCAGGTTGTTTGTTTACACAGATCAGCTCATATTATAGATTCTGAGATCTGATCCACTCGATCAGGACTGACCCGAAACCTGAGAGTGTGAATGAATACACACACACACACACACGCACACACACACTCATAATGTCCCACAGGAGGTGTGTGTGTGTGTGTGTGTGTGTGTGTGTGTTTCTGCTGATCAGCTGAGAAACACTGCTCACATCAGCAGGTCGGGTTCTGGTTCTGTCTGTGCCCTGACTCGGCCAATCGTAAGAGTCGACAGTCGACAGTCATGTGCTGTGTTAGCTTGGCGAGCTAACCGTCACTGAGGCTGGAATAAAACACAAAGCTCTGAAGGTGGAGCTTCATAAAACCTCCACCGACTCAGAACCAACACTCCACCCGAGCCTGCCGAGCCCTCCGCCGGTCCAAACCTCTGATCTGGATTATTCGTTCAGCTCAAATTCACCATGAACATGTTGGAGGTGGAACATGTGGAGGGTAAGATCATAACACACACCTTTAGCTTCACAGTCATTACTCAGCACAAATCTGCTGAGTCATGACTAAGAGGGTTAAACTGTGAGTGTGTTACAGTGTGTGTGTGTGTTACAGTGTGAGTGTGTGTTACAGTGTGTGTGCGTGTTACAGTATGTGTGTGTGTTACAGTGTGAGTGTAGTATGTGTGTTACAGTATGTGTGAGTGTGTTACAGTGTGAGTGTGTATTACAGTGTGTGCGTGTTACAGTGTGTGTGTTACAGTGTGTGTGTGAATATTTCTGGACTTTCTTTGGTCGTCCCTTTGTCAGCTGCTGTCGATTCATTGTTACAGATTTGTTGTTGTCAGACTGTAGATCTGTTTCCTGTCAGTGTCAGAATATTTAACATGTTTATATTGTTTTAATATTAACTCATCAGCAGTACTTTATTACTGTAACAAGTAACAGAGCATTTTATTACTGTAACACGTAACAGAGCATTTTATTACTGTAACACGTAACGGAGTACTTTATTACTGTAACACGTTACGGAGTACTTTATTACCGTAACACGTAACACAGTACTTTATTGCCGTAACACGTTATGGAGCATTTTATTACTGTAACACGTAACAGAGCATTTTATTACTGTAACACGTTATGGAGTACTTTATTACCGTAACGCGTTATGGAGCATTTTACTACTGTAACACGTAACAGAGCATTTTATTACTGTAACACGTAACGGAGCACTTTATTACTGTAACACGATACAGAGTACTTTATTGCCGTAACACATTATGGAGCGTATTATTATTGTAACACATAACAGAGCATTTTATTACTGTAACACGTTACGGAGTACTCTATTACCGTAACATGTAACGGATCATTTTATTACTGTAACATGTAACGGAGCACTTTATTACTGTAACACGTTACAGAGTACTTTATTACCGTAACACGTAACAGAGTACTTTATTACTGTAACACGTAACAGAGTACTTCATTACTGTAACATGTTATGGAGCATTTTATTACTGTAACACGTAACGGAGTACTTTATTACTGTAACACGTTATGGAGTACTTTATTACCGTAACACATAATGGGGCATTTTATTACTGTAACACGTAATGGAGTACTTTATTACTGTAACACATTATGGAGCATTTTATTACTGTAACACGTAACGGAGTACTTTATTACTGTAACACGTAACGGAGTACTTTATTACTGTAACACATTATGGAGCATTTTATTACTGTAACACGTAACGGAGTACTTTATTACTGTAACACTTAATGGAGTACTTTATTACTGTAACATGTAACAGAGTACTTTATTAGTGTAACACGTAACGGAGTATTTTATTACTGTAACACTTAACGGAGCACTTTATTACCGTAACACATAACAGAGTATTTTATTACTGTGAAGTCCAACATCAGCCTGATTCAGTCACGAGTCACAATAAATAAACAGAATGAAATATTGTTTTAATTATTTAAGAGAAAAATACAGACGTACCTTCATATTTGATCTGACATCAGATTAAAGTTTCTGTCAATGTAAAAATGATTCATGTGCTTGTGTTCAACGTTTCTGCCTCTTAAAATGTTGCAGAGTAATTAACAATAATTTACATCACAATCAGATTATACTGATGACAACATTTTTATCATGTCAACACAGAGAGAAGTTTTACATCCTGAATATTTCCTGTACATATCTGATCACGTGTTTAATGAACAAATGAAATAAACAAACATGAATACAGATGAAGTGTTGAAGTTCCTCTCAGCTCCCTGCGGCCCAGATTACAGTTAGAGAACGGACTGTTTGTGCTCCAGTTAAATCATCTGGTCATGATGACGCACGGCCTGATGGGATACGTTGTTTTTTTTTATATGAACAGATGACAGCTGCGCAGACGGAGCACTTCTTTAGTTTTTACTGCAGAAAGAGAAAAATCCTCTGAAACACAAATGTCAGGGCGAAACACAGTTAACACGTCTTCATCAGCAGAACTGCATCTGTTTAAATACAGACGTACAGAGACGTGTGTCTGATTTCACACTGACATACGGGGACGCCTGTCCAAATGGGGACGCCTGTCCAAACGGTGACGCCTGTCCAAACCGTGACGCCTGTCCAAATGGGGACCACTGTCCAAATAGGGACATAAATGATTGTTAGGTTAATTGTTGATGATTTTCTTCTTTTCTTTATTGTCAGTAAGTGTGTGTAAAGAGACCTGAGTCACACACACACTCCCCTCCTCCACCATGTTGTGGATGAACATAAACAGCAGGAGATGCTGAGCTCAGCACTAACAGTCTGCTCAGCCCCTCCCTGTTTGAAGCCTTTTGTTCTCCGCACTGGTCTCACTGGTCTCTGGTCTTAGTGGTCTTAGTGGTCTCACTGGTCTCCATCCAGCAGCTCTCTGCTGTGAGCTGATTGAATTTAAACTTTATTTAAAAACAAAACACATCTGATGAGTGACATCATCATGGCACAGCTGATGGACAATGACATCATCGTGTTAGTGTCTGTTTAGAGGAGCAGGTGGAGGTTCAGGTGTGTGAGCGGAGCAGCAAACTGCTGACAGCATGAAGACAGAGCAGAGCAGAACCGACGGTGTCATTGTGGTTCTGATCCAGAGTCAGCAGAACATGTCGGCATCATATTTACATGAAGCTGTGACATCACACCAACAACACGTATGTTCATCGTCATCAGCTGTGAACATACATTATATATATGAAATACATGACTGTCTCCATGGTAACACAGAGAAACAAACCGCAGGTAAAGAGCAGTGAAGTGATGCTAACATCATGTGATCATTACTGGAGCCCTGTAATGTAATATGTAATGAGCTCGTGTTGTTGCCTCCATCCTGGTTGGTGTTTGAACATGTCACTTTGGATCAGAACCAACGTTAGTTGCTGCCAGTCGAGGCAACGTTGCAGCGTCTTCTGACAGAGCCTCCTGTTGCTCTGTCAACACGTTGAAGTTGCTGCTGTTGAGGCAACGTGTTGGTGCAACAGATATGAACCGTGACATTGAGCAGAAACACAGTGTGCTTCCTGTTTGATGTCCGCCGTGTTCAGGATGACATCACTCCTGTCACGTGACCATTAAAGTGATGTAATGTGATCAGGACCCTCGTATCACTCCACATGATCGATGCTAATGCGTTAGCACGGAGCTAATGGACACCGTGATGGACGATGATGTCGTCTGAATCCTCCTAATGTATCCGCTGTGTGTTCCTTTAAGAGTATCGCCATGGAGACAGAGTGGAGGGGGGAGGGGCTAACCTTAAAGTGTATCGTCATGTGGAGTCAGCAGACCTTTCAATTATTTATGAGGCCGCACACACACACACACACACACACACACACACACACACACACACACACACATGCGGCTGAGTGCTGCAGCACTGCATTAAAACTCCCATCAGCCCCGGCTGCAGCACTGCCCGCTGTACACGGCTTCCTGGCAGAGGAAGAACTCACCCCGCCAAAGTAAGAGTCCTGAGTTTACAGTTCGTGTCTGAGGCTCACAGCTCCATCCTGATTGGTTGGATCTTTGTACTGCTCATTAATATTAGCATGTAGTTTAGTTGCTTTGTCTGCAGGTCGAAATCCACCAATCAGAGGCGAGCACGCCCCCTCCGCGCGCGTGTGTGTAGATTTTATTCTCTGATACATCAGCACACCTGTACCTGACCACGATCCCTGCAGGGCGTGGTTCACGGTGTGTAGTTCAGTGTGTAGTTGTCAGTGTGTAGATCACAGTGTGTAGCTCAGAGTAAACCATGTGACTGTGAGGAACACACCTGTACAGGTGAACCTCTGACATCATCATAGCTGAAGTCTGAAATCCTGAACTCTGAGTGTGTACCTGAACGCAGCATCAATCAGTGTGTGTGTGTGTGTGTGTGTGTGTGTTTGTACTCTGCAATTACTCTGTGTACTCTGTGTACTCTGTGTATTTACAAACAGTTTCAAAGAGTGCTGATGATAAGCATTCACAGCTGATCAGAAACATGTTCTTCACATATTCTTCACATGTTCTTCACATGTTCTTCATGTTCTTCATGTTCTTCATGTGTGAGGCGTGTTGAAGGAAACATGGCTGCTGGGATGTCTCCTCTGTCCTTCACTGCTCCTCTGCCTTCCTCCTCCCCCTCCTCTCCTCTCCTCTCTCTCCTCTCCTCTCCTCTCCTCTCTCCTCTCCTCTCTCTCCTCCTCCTCTCCTCTCCTCTCTCCTCTCCTCCTCTCCTCTCCTCTCCTCTCCTCTCTCCTCTCCTCCCCTCTCCTCCCCTCTCCTCTCCTCTCCTCTCCTCCCTCTCCCCTCTCCCTCCTCTCTCCTCTCCTCTCCTCCCTCCTCCTCTCCCTCCTCTGTCACACCCCTGTCTCTAGTATTTCCTTCAGCTCATTAGCCCCCTGCTGGTCAGACAGAGATGTTTCCATGTTTACCATTTTCCCTCCTGATATGGATTCTGATACTGCTGTGTGGGTATCAGCTGATACCGAGTACTGATCCGACAGTGATTATCGTAGCAGCCCAAAAGGCCTAGCTCGAGTTGAACTCTTTATAAAACATCCAATAATTCAGCAAATTCAGGCCAGTAATTTCCCAAAGCAGACCAATGTAAACAGCAGCAGAGCAACAGCAACTTACAGACGTCTTCAGGTGATTGATCAAGTTGCTGGTTTAAATTAGCAGCACTCGTGCCGCCTCTCCAGACTTTTTCTTTGCGTGTTGCATGTCGGCGGTCTTACTGGGCGTGCGGCACAGCGCCAAACTCACGGAGCTAACCAGTCAATACATCACTGAATTTAACAGATGATGTGGTATCGAGTTCTGTTCATGTTCTGATCTACCTTGTGCTACCACAGGAGATGACGTCAGCGTTTGTATGGTCACCAGTGAACTCTGTCTGATCATCGCGTACTGATTTAACTTTATGACCATTAACGAGCTGAACGCTCGGACGGACCACTGCATCCACTCAAGGTCACTTTGGACTGAAGACGTCCACGTCTTCTTCTTCTACTGTCGGCGTGTAGCGTCACTGTGGCGTTTGTTTGCTGGTGACAGAGTCAGAGTGACCTTTAAGGAAACGCCTTACAAGTCAAGCTGCAGGGATTAGAGTGCAAAATGTCTGATATTAATAGTGTCGTTCACCTTCCAGCTGCTCAGAATAACACAGATCACATTCAGCACACAGGACCCAGACAGGACCCAGACCGGGACCAGGACCCAGACTGGGACCCACACCGGGACAGACAGAGAGACCTACAGACCAGGATCAGTCAAAAAATAATAAAGTAATATAAAATCAGATCAAGAGATATTCGTTTATATATTTATATTTATTTTATATTTATATATTTATATTCACACACAGACATTATTTGTGGCTCATCAGGTTATTAAATATATAATATAATATAATAATATAATATAATATGCGTATAATATTTACATGTAGATAATTCAGACATCAAACAAACATTGTAATGACAGCTTAGCATACAGAGCGGCTCATATTTATCAGGTAACGTCTGAGTGAAGTCAGTCTGGACCGGTCTCAGATGGTTTTATTGTGACAGCTTCCTGTTGTCACTTCAGCTCAAACAACAGCTGAGTGTCGTCATGTGGAGGCGTGAGCTGTCAGACAGTCTCAGAGACCGGATCAGTCTTAATGACTGCTGCTCACTGTTTAAAAGTGACTGACTGTCAGCTGGACTCTCATTGATTTAGTCATAGACTTTGAGAGAGTCTCTGAGACTGTCTGAGTTGCCATGACTTCGTTACTGCAGCCTGTTCCGTGTCGCCTGCTGTCGGAGAGCAAAGGAGAGGAGGCAGGCGAGGAGAACGCCACAGGAGAGCAGCCAGCTGGGTGAGTCCACCTGCAGCACCGGTCCTCAGGACCAGAACCTTAGCCCTCCATGGTCCAGGACCAGAACCTTAGCCCTCCATGGTCCAGGACCAGAACCTTAGCCCTCCATGGCTACCCGCTGGTCTGGAAGTTGTGTAGGATTGCTAAATGAAAGCTGAGCTGCATGTACAGCATTAGAGCAGTTAAAGCAACTATAAAGGAAGTAATCTGTAATCTGATTCATCGTTTGCAAACATACAAATAATATTCAACAACATGCAAATACACGGCTACAGTCACATGACCTGTGTGTGTACATGTGTTACTATAACTCAGCTCACACAGTAAATCCTCATAAAGAAAATTAAACATGAATCAGGAGCATTTCATTTATGATAATAAATGAATCATAAAACATGTTGTCTAATTTAAGTTTAATTTAAGTTCAATTATTAAAAGTTATTAGGACAGTTTTTAAATGTTGCCATGTAGAAATGTTTCAGCTATAATAATATAAATGAATACACACGTCTTTGTTTTATTCTGTTCTTATTAAAATTAGAGTTCAGCTTTTCCACTGAAAAAATGTTCAGATAAAGTTTATGACAGTTAATATTATCAGTATTATTCAGTCTGTCATAAATAAATAAATATTTATATTTATGTGTGTTTTAATCTTCACTTCTAGCCTCAGTTCAGATTTTTAACATTTCACCTTTAAAATATTTTTCACTGCGAATATTTTAAATCTTAAAATATTTTATTTTATAAATAAACATTTATTGTAATAATCTGATACAAAGTGTCACATTGTGTAGCTTATAGCAGCAGCTGCTGCTGCTCATGTAATCAGTGTATAAATATCAGTGTGTGTCTCACTATGGGGAAATACAGCATAAAGAATAAATCACAGATGAACACGCTCATACTTCCGCCATTATACAGGCTCACATATTTAAATGATGAAATACAAAGGTCACAGAGTTAGGGTTATGTTGAGTGGAGGTTGTATGAAGGTTAGGTTATGTTGTGTGAAGGTTGGAGGAGTGTGAGTGATGACGAGTGTGTGATCAGATGTCTGATGGATGAAGTCTGAGCTGACACTACAACAAACACAACATAAACACACACTATTTTTACTGATCATCAATACAAATATATATTTCATTACTTTATACTGATAACTGACCTCATCAAATATAATATAATATATTACAATATAATATAATACAATATAATATAATACAATATAATATAATGTAATCTGATGTTTTATCTGACTAATGAGAGAAGGGCAGGACCAGTTATGATGAGATACAGTTCATATGTTTGTCTTCAACCTGTTAGATTGTAATCAAGTATTTCCTGAAATATGAAGTACTTAAACATGTTTTTATATCCGTATTCATACAAACATACGTAGCACAGTGCGGCTATCAGCTCCTTTGTGCTGCGTGTCTGATGTATAAATATCAGTGTTAATATGTGATCAGTGTCTCACACACCTCCATCAGCTCACGCCTGAACACTCCTCACTTCACATACATACAAACACATGTATGTGAACTCACACCTCCTCATGTGATGTCTATAAAACATGACACTGCTCTGTTTTTCTGCCTGACAACAAAACTTTCCTGTTTATTTCCAGTTAGTTCCCTGTTTGTTTCAGTTTGTTTTGATTAGTTTTCCTGTTTGTTTCAGTTAGTTTCCTGTTTGTTTCAGTTAGTTTCCTGTTAGTTTCCTGTTTGTTTCCAGTTTGTTTCCTGTTACTTTCCTGTTTGTTTCCTGTTTGTTTCCAGTTTGTTTCCTGTTTGTTTCCAATTAGTTTCCTGTTAGTTTCCTGTTTGTTTTCCAGTTTGTTTCAGTTAGTTTCCTGTTTGTTTCCAGTTAGTTTTCCTGTTAGTTTCCTGTTTGTTTCCAGTTAGTTTCCTGTTTGTTTCCAGTTAGTTTCCTGTTAGTTTCCTGTTTGTTTCCAGTTTGTTTCCTGTTACTTTCCTGTTTGTTTCCTGTTTGTTTCCAGTTTGTTTCCTATTTTTGTTTTTCCTGTTTGTTTTTCCAGTTAGTTTCCTGTTAGTTTCCTGTTGTTTCCAGTTAGTTTCCTGTTTGTTTCCAGTTAGTTTCCTGTTAGTTTCCTGTTTGTTTCCAGTTAGTTTCCTGTTTGTTTCCAGTTTGTTTCCAGTTAGTTTCCTGTTAGTTTCTGTTGTTTTCCAGTTTGTTTTCAGTTTGTTCCTGTAGTTTATTGGACCTTGGTGCTTCATGTGTTAATTAAAGTTCAGGTGTTGATATTTAATTGATTTCACAAACTTCAGGTTTACTTTTTGTTTGTTTGTTTGTTTGTTTGTTGTAGTTACCTGTCGTACCTGTCGTTGTCAACATGTTGTTTCATAATGTTTACAGTTTGTTTTTAGCATTTTTTATTGTTAGCCTCGTCAACTAGCCTGTCTGGCTAACAAAATGTTAATGAGGATGAGGATGCTAAGCTAACGGGCAAAAGTGAGTCACCCATACATGTTCACATATGTGTTAACACACCTGAGGAGTCATCACAGGTGAACTGTGACTTTATCATCTGATGAACACACTTTCTTCTTCTGTAGTGTTCTACTTTTTGTGTTTTTTTAGTTTCGGGTCCTCGACTTGGAGAAAAAACATTTTTAGCTTTGTAGGCGGTGACAGAAACAGAACACGCAACTAAAATTAACACCAACACGCCTGAGTGTGTGTGTGAGTGTGTGTGTGTGTGTGTGACCTTGACAGTGATGTCTCAGTTATATTTACAGTAAGGTGTATTTTTATCACAGGCAGCTGTGTGTTTCTCGCCTCTTTCAACCCAGCTCGTATGTCTGACCTGAAATGTGACATCAAGTCACCATAAATCACACACAGCATGACTGGACCAGAACCAGAACAGAACCTCTGAACCAGCAGTGTCCAGTCTAACAGTGAACACAGCAACAGAACCTCTGAACCAGCAGTGTCCAGTCTAACAGTGAACACAGTAACCAGAACCTCTGAACCAGCAGTGTCCAGTCTAACAGTGAACACGGTAACCAGAACCTCTGAACCAGCAGTGTCAGTCTAACAGTGAACACAGCAGCAGAACCTCTGAACCAGCAGTGTCCAGTCTAACAGTGAACACAGCAACAGAACCTCTGAACCAGCAGTGTCAGTCTAACAGTGAACACAGCAACAGAACCTCTGAACCAGCAGTGTGTCCAGTCTAACCCAGTGAACACAGCAGCAGAACCTCTGAACCAGCGGTGTCCAGTCTAACAGTGAACACAGCAACAGAACCTCTGAACCAGCAGTGTCAGTCCCCAACAGTGAACGCAGCAACAGAACCTCTGAACCAGCAGTGTCAGTCTAACAGTGAACACAGCAACA
>CM053982.1:475878-520878 GCA_028641955.1 Protonibea diacanthus | reverse complement strand
AATCTCATGTTTGATCTGATCCTGATATTTAATCAACGTGAACGTGATCCAGGATGAAACCAGAGTCCGGACTCCGTCCTGTGGAGGAAGTGAAGGTGGAGCAACACGAAACATCAGGCCGAATATTTATAGGAGCTTCTTCCACACCTCCACCGCCTGTCTCTCCATCACTCTCTCTCTCTCTCGCTCTCCTCCCTCCCCTCGCTCAGCCTCTCATCACATTCAGCAGCTCTCAGGCTGAGGAGGAGGAGGAGGAGGAGGAGGAGGAGGAGGCAGTGGAGTCAAATAGAGCAGAATAGAGTCGATGCTGATGCTTCGTCTCGTGTCTCTCGTTGGGATTTCACTTCAAACTTCGTCGTGCTCGTCGTCGTCCTTCTTCTTCCTGTTGACGGTCGTGTTGAGGATGGAGCTCCGGTCTTCGGGTGGAGGTTGAATCAGCAGCTCCACGTGTGCACAGACTACCCAGCATGCATCGTGGATTTTACACTCGTACTTGTCCGTCGGTGGCCCGGAGGCTCGATGAAGGTTTCATTAATACTTACTGAGAACAAAGTCGCCGACTCGTCTTCGTTTGGACGCCATGAGACAGACACGAAGTGTCTCCGTCATGACCGAAGCTCTGCTGCCCCCTCTGGTGTAAACAGGAAGTGCAGGATGTGAACTTTAATTAAAGTCTAATAAATATCATGATTCAATGTTCGGACATGTGATCTGATCCGTGAGTCGCGGAGTAAACGGCGCGTTCGGACTGAACAGCGATCGTCAGCAGGCATTCGTCCCTCGGTGGCTCCGCCCATCTCTCGGGGAGATGGCGGCGGCCATCGCCAGCTCCCTGATCCGACAGAAGCGTCAGGCCCGAGAGTCCAACAGCGAGAAGGTCGCCACCAACAAGAGGCGCTCCAGTCCAACTAAAGACCCGAGGTCTCTGTGCGAGCGCCACATCTTCAACGTCTTCAGCAAAGTCCGCTTCTGCAGCGGCAAGAAAAGACCTGTACGCCGGAAACCAGGTGGGTTTGTTTGGACTCCAGACTTCCTGTTGCTGATGACAACTTCCTGTCCGCCAAAGAACACCGAACACGCCAGAGATGTCCCGAACCTGGTCGCTTGTTAGCCTGTTAGCTTGTTAGTCTGTTAGCTTGTTAGTCTGTTAGCTTGTTAGTCTGTTAGCTTGTTAGTCTGTTAGCTTGAGTTAGTTAGTTTTATTATGAAAGTCTAACAGGATGTTGCTAACATGCTAACAAGCTTCAGAGTGTAACCAGAGCTCTGTTAGATCAGATATTGTTAGCCTGTTAGCCTGTTAGCCAGAGGATGCTCACTGCGTGTTCACAGCGTCATACCTGTGTGACGTGTCACAGCCTCACCTGAAATTTTTTAATTCATTCATTCATTTAATTCATTAATTAATTATTTCATTTATTTTGTTTGTTATTTGAAATCGTGTCGTGTCCGTGGTGCGTTCAAGGTCACCTGACATGATTCATCATAATTAGAAGTTTCATCAGGTCTGTCAGGAGGTGTCATGTGACGATGATGATGATGGTGATGATGAAGAGGTGTGTGTTTCTCACACCGTGTGACACACACTTTAAATATATCATCCAAACATCAGTCGTCTCACTCTGTCTGCTGATTGGACGAGTGTGACGACACATCATGTGATGTCACTTCATGTTTTCACGCCAATCACGTGTCAGCTGACGAGCTCGTCCATGTTTGATTTATCAGAGTAATCAGAGTACTTCCTGTCATGTGACATCATAGAAACAAACAAACTGTTTGAAAGAGACGACATGTCTGCCTGTCTGTGTGTCTGTGTCTGTCTGTCTTTCTGTCTGTCTGTGTCTGCCTGTCCATCTGTCTGTCTGTCTGTCCGTCTGTCTGTCTGTGTCTGCCTGTCCGTCTGTCAGTAAAGTAGCACAGCCTGCTCCACTTGTCTCTCTCTCTGTGTTTATTTCTGTTGAGTCTTTCTGACCCACATCATCATGTGGAGCATCACTTCCTGTTACAGACCTGCAGACTGATGGGGGACACCTGTATACCTGTACACCTGTTCACCTGTACACCTGTAGACCTTCTGACTGTGTGTTGTGTTTCAGAGCCGCAGCTCAAAGGCATCGTGACTCGTCTGTTCAGCGAGCAGGGATTCTTCCTGCAGATGCAACCGGACGGAGCTATCAGCGGCAACAAGGATGAGAACAGTGATTACAGTGAGTCTGACACACCTGACACACACCTGGACTAACCAAGCTAACAGCAGCTAATCGAGCTAAAAGCAGCTAACAAACCGAGCTAACAGCAGCTAACAAACCGAGCTAACATGAGTGTCAGTGTAGCATCAGTATGATCTGAATGGAGTGTTTCCTGCTGCTGTTTATAAAGAGAAGATGATGATGATGGTGTGGAGGAGGTGTAGGTGGAGGAGGTGGAGGTGTTTTTGATGTTTTGGACGTCTCTCTCTCTCTCTGAGTTAAATAAAGGAGGATTAACAACAAACATGGCCACAGGCGTCCTCCTCGTCCTCCTCCACACTGCAGCTCTCTGAGGATGACTTCGCCTCTTCATCATCTCTGCTGATGTTTGAAGATGCCTTCACTGTCGCTCACTAAAACAGGACTTTCCAGCTTCATGTCTCTCTCCCTCTCTCTCTGTGCCTCTCACCCTCAGCTCTGTTTAACCTGATCCCGGTGGGTTTGCGGGTCGTGGCGATCCAGGGCGTGAAGGCGGGACTGTACGTGGCCATGAACGCAGAGGGATTCCTCTACACATCCGTGAGTCACATGGCACTTCTGCACATGCTCAGTACAGAGCAGACATCCAGTGACGTTCAGTCTTTACCTGCTGACTGATGGCGCCAAAGTTCACAAACTACACCTACACCCGATGCATTGCAGCTACCGCTATGAGCTAGCATCAACGTCTAGCTGCAGTTAGCTACATTAGCTACATTTCAAAACTTGCGAGGTCCATAACATTAACTTATGTTAGCAGTTAGCTACATTAGCACTAGTTCCAAGCTGGCCCGACTGCTGAGCCCGGTTCTGTTAGCTTGCTAACAGCAGATTTAGTTAATAGCAGTTAATGAGCAGTTAATTACGTTAGCATGTGGTTATGCTAAAGCTATCAGAGAGTTGAAGCTGAGCAGCTAATACATCGTGTTGAAAAATGTCAGTGAGGCCTGGCCATCTTGTGGGATATGTTGTCATTATCTAAGTGGTTGTTAGCTTGCTGTTTTTGTCTTTCTCTCTGAGCACTCAGCGACTGAAGAATGAAAGTTTGATGAAAGACATGAATTATAGATGACAGACAGACTCAGTGAGGCGAACACACAGCTGAGCTGATCACAGCTGTCCTACAACAGCTTTATTCAATATTTTCCTCTGTACCAGGCTGTTTGAACATGTTTGAACGTGGGGACTTCTGGAGCCAGCCTCAAGTGGACGTTAAAGAAGTGTTCACTGTTAGACTGGACACTGCTGGTTCAGAGGTTCTGTTGCTGTGTTCACTGTTAGACTGGACACTGCTGGTTCAGAGGTTCTGTTCTGCTTTCAGAGGTTGGTACTGTATTCCCTGTTAGAATGCTGCTCACTGCTGGTCTGGAGGTTGATGCTCGCTCATCCATCTTTAGTTTCTGAGGCTGAGCTGCTTCACAGTTCTTGTGATGTTTGAAAACGTCCGTTTGGACTCGGGGGAACCTTTCAGACTATTTTCTAACATTTTCTGGACCAAACGATGAAAACAGGTGACCTCATTAAACCTTTAAAGGTTTCTAATTATAACGAAGACGAGCGGCTACAAACATTTCTGTTAACAACACTTAGTGTGTGACACAGGTGAGGCTGTTCTGCTCTGATTGGCTCCCTGCTCCTCCTCCACCACCTGTTATACCACAAGCACACACACACACACACACACACACACACACACACCTGTTATACCTGCAGGGCACAGCGTTGGGCTAAATTTACTTTCATGTGTCTCAACAGACGATGACAAAAACATGTTTCACCTACAGTTAGCATTAGCATGATCTCATATGCATATCTGCATATTTAAACGTCAAACTGTGTGTGTGTGTGTGTCAGGATGTGTTTACAGCAGAGTGTAAGTTCAAGGAGTCGGTGTTTGAGAACTACTACGTCATCTACTCGTCCACGCTGTACCGGCAGCACGAGTCGGGCCGGGCCTGGTTCCTCGGCCTCAACAAGGACGGAGTCATCATGAAGGGGAACCGCGTGAAGAAGACCAAACCCTGCTCACACTTTGTCCCCAGACCCATCGAAGGTGAGACCAGACATACCTGTGCACACCTGGATGTCCTACGGAGGCCACAGACCAGGAGGTGTTTAGCCTAGCTTAGCACAAGCACTGGAAGTGGAGGGAAACTGTTAGCCTAGCTCCGTCAGCAGACTCATTAATGTTATTTTATTCAGAATAAATGTGATGGAAGCTCCATGTGACGGATGTTATTACACTTTGTATCGACCCGCTCAACATAAAAACAGACCGATACACAGTGACACTGAACAGTGTGTAATATTATATAACATGAAGACATAATACTGTAAATAAATACACACAGAAATAAATAAATAAATGTAGCTGTGAAAAGAATCTGACGGCGTCAACGTGCTGCTGTGAGACAAATAATAAGAACTTAATTAAACTTTGTTTTTTCTTCATTCGTCATTCTTTAAATAAATAAATTATAATAAATAAATAAAGTTTGTTTTAGGTTTGTCCTGAGTTAGTGGTGGGAAAGGGTGGAGGGCTGTCAGGGTGGAGGGTTGTCAGGGTGGAGGGTTGTCAGGGTGGAGGGCTGTCAGGGTGGAGGGCTGTCAGGGTGGAGGCGGAGCCTCCTGCAGATTGTCCTGCAGTAAGTTCCTTTGAGTCGAGGACAAGGTGAAGCTCTAATATCACAGATGGAGGTTTAACAGGAAACATGAAGCTCCATCTCTGCTTTCAGCTGCTCCACCTCCCCTTCCTCCACCCTCCTCCCCCATCTTCATTTAAAAATATCTGGACTATCACCTTCCCCTTCCTCCTTTACCTCCTCTCCACCCCCTCCTCTCCTCCACGTCCTTCTCCTTCATCACTGTTTGAACTTTTCTGTCGCCTCGTTTGCATAATTAATCATCAACCTGCTGAGATCTGTTTAAATGGAGACATGGGAGCCACACATGTAGATCAACCAAACCTCATTAAACATGTTAAACCTCATTAAATATGTTAAACCTCATTAAACGTTATTTCATAGTTTAAATACCTGTTGAAGGTGGAGTCCAGGTATATTCACCTGTGTGTCATGTGACTTGAGCTGTGTCTCAGTTCAGATACTTCCATCAGTACTCTTTTATGTTGTACTCTGTGTATTTTGTGTACTTTGTATACTTCCTGCTGTAGTGAGACTGAGTCATAGCTGTCAGGTGAGCTCCGACAGCCGTTAATCAAGTCTTGTTTTTCTCCTCCTCCTCCTCCTCCTCCTCCCTGTCCTCCTCCTCCCTGTCCTCCTCCTCCTCCTCCTCCCTGTCCTCCTCCTCCTCCTGCAGTCTGCATGTATAAGGAGCCGTCGCTGCACGAGCTCGAGGAGAAGATGTTGAAGTCTTCGCGGAGCCCAACGCTGAACAGCGGCGAGCGGGCGAGGAGCCGGGAGCGCGATCAGGAGGAGCAGCAGGAGGACTGCACAGAGCAGGACGGATCATAGCCTGCAGCGCCCCCCACAGGCCAGGAGGAGGAGGAGGAGGAGGAGGAGGCGAACTCCCATTTTAACACTCCCTCTGTTCAGCAACTAAAGCAACTTCAACAACCACCAACGACAACAAACCGCCACGGCGAGACGACGAAACAAAAAAGAAGCTAAAAAAAAAAGCTCATTTGAATATTTTAACGAGGGGGAGGGGCTTGTTTGAATATCAGGACGTTGACGATGATGATTTACATTTTATGCAAATAGCCCTGCTGACACGGCGCCCGGAGGCGAGCACACCTACTCTTCATCGCTTCATCATCATCATCATCACTGTCACGGTGATGACCAAACGTTTCCGTGACGACGAGCGAGCGAGCGAGCGCTGAGAACTCCGAAGCTTTAAGCCATGTAGACCTTCACTTCCTGTCACTTCCTGTCACTTCCTGTCACTTCTTAACGAATGCAAAAACTTTCGCACTTTCGACACCGCGCTTCTTCTTCTTCTTCTGCGTGTTGTTCCGTCCTATCAGAGACTTCTGTTTTGTCACATCCCGTTTGTTTCTTTGCGTTTGTTGCTGGACCTGACGCCGCCGATGAAACGCTTTGAGAGGAAGACACACTCAAGGACTTCCTGTTCCGTCTGTCGGCGCCGGACTGGAGGAGGTCGTTCATGTGACCGGATGATCAGAACTTCACATTCCTGCGTCTTCAAATCAAACAGCAACACAAGCTAACGTTAGCTTGGAAATGGCCAGTGTTACATTAGCAATCCATCCAAGCAAGCTAATTATCAAGCTAACCCAGCTAATATTATCACTGACAGAACACTGTTACGTTAACGTGAGTTAATGTGATCCACGATCCCCGTACCCAGCTCCTGTTCTGGCACGACCCCGGCTTCACTCCCTGTAGCATTCTTCTACACCCTGAAAACTGAGCTAACATTAGCTAACAGACTGAGCTAACATTAGCTAACAGACTGAGCTAACATTAGTTAAAATTGGCTAACAGCAGCTAACAAACTGAGCTGACATTTGCTAACAGCAGCTACAGTTGGCAGCATAAAATTTGATCCGGACACGTGAAGTGTCGCCATCATGCAGATCCAAAAACCAATGATCTGATTGGCTGTTAGAGTTCAAACCTGACGATGACGAGCAGGAATGTGAAGTCTGGAGACGTCCTCAGAACACAAACACAACGGAACCAGAACCAGAACCCTTCCTCATGATGCGTTCAGGGACTGATCGGTTGCAGGCAGTAATGTTGCATGATGTCTTTTCTTAAAGTGTAAATGATTAACGAGACACTGACAGCTGAGTTACGTAACTCTGAACTGGTCTGAACCGGACTGAACCGGTCTGAACTGGACTGACTCTGCTACCTGCTGATCTGGAAATCTTAAATGTGTCGACACAGCATGAATTCACACACTGAGCTCTGATTGGTTCACTCTTAAAATATGTGCACATTTATGTTTTATGTGACTTCAGCTCACGGGCCAATCAGGTGAAAGAGATGGTGATGATGTCATCAGACCCCTGTCAGTGTTACAGCAGCGTTTCCAGCTTCCTGATTGGTTCTTTTTGTTAACTAACACATGAACTTCCTGTTCCTGTACATGTGATGCATTAAAGGAACCTGGGAACCTGGACACACAGCCGGAGGGGACAGCGACGCCTTCAAAACTGACAGACAGAATTAAAATATATAAATAATTATAATGTATAACTTCATTATAATATAAAGCTTTAGTTTACTGTTCTAAGTCCTGCCCCTTTTTGACCTGTGCTCCAATCACAGTCGAACAAGCCTCGGTCAACTTCCTGCTTTCCTGTATGTGATATGCTTCGTGTTAGCTCATCCGTGTTGAAAAGAAAACCACATTTTGACGATGGTTCAAAGATAAAAGTGACATATTGTCACATCTTACGTTCGCTAAAGTTAGCAAAATGCTAACTAACCAGCTAGCTAATTTATATTAACTGTTAGCTAGCTACTTTTGTTAAAATCTTGCTACAGGGCAAAATACTAGTTAAACAGCTAGCTGATCTAGTTTCACCCGATAGCTAATATTAGCAGAACACAAGTTAATTAGTTAGCTAATTTATATCAATCATTAGCTAGCTAGTCAGCTAGCATCTGGCTACAGAGCAAAACACTTGTTAGGTGTAACTATAGCTAACTGGTTAACAAGTGCTTTGCAAGTGCTTATAGCCAGATACTAGCTATTTAGTTTGCTAATGATTGATATTAGTTAGTTAGCTATTCAGCTAGCCTTTTGCTAACATTAGCTATCAGGTATAAGCTAGCTAGTTAATATAAATTAGCTAGCTAGTTAGCTAGCATTTTGCTAACTTTAGCTAATGTAAGATGTGACAATATGTCACTTTTATCTTTGAACCGTCTTTAAAATGTGTTTTTCTTTTCAACACGGACAGGCTAACACGTAGCTAACACATAGCATATCTACGTACGGGAAAGCAGGAAGTTGACCGAGGATTGCTCGACTGTGATTGGAGCACAGAACCAGGGCGGGCCTTATGATGGTTCAGTCTCAGAGTCTCCATCCTCTCCGGTCACGTCATGCTGCGTTCAGGTGTCGGCTGGTGGCAGGATTTGGTAACACTTTTATCACTGCCCTGCTTCGTTTAGACGAAGAGCACTGCCCTGAAACTGAACGCTGTTTTACTCCGACCTCGTCTGAACGTCACATACACGACGAATCAGCTGATTGTTTTTACATGAACGATGACTTCCTGTTAGTGGCTGTCACTTCCTGTTAGCGACTGTCACTTCCTGTTAGTGGCTGTCACTTCCTGTTAGCAGTTGTTCTTTGCTGATGTTCAGGCTGAGTCGCGCACTGCCCTCTCCGACCTTCACTCTTCTCTTGTCGAACCCTTTACTCGTCTCTCGAGTTACCGACCACGTTTCCCAAAAAACGTCTCTGCGACCATTTTCAGGTTTACAGAGAACTTCCTGTTTTCAGCCCTTCAAAATAAAACAACTCCATCACCAGTTTATCACTGCCTTTGTAACGATTTTATTTTGTTAAAATGTTTCATACAGCCGTACGTACGGAAGGTCGTCAGTGCCATCGATTTATTTTGCCCAGATTTTAAAAGTCTGAAATTATTTATCAAAAATACAAATTCATCAAAATTCAACCTTCAAATTTTTCCAGAATTTTAGAAAAAATTTACAAAATTCTTTCTCAAATTTTAGGAAAAAAGTTTTAATTTCAGCATTTTTAAGTTTTTCTGCACGATTACAATTTAAATTTAAATAAATCAACATTTATTTAAATTTAAATTTTCAGGATTTTTACTGAAAAAATCGACGTGAAAAGTTTTTTTGTTTGTCTTGAAACGTCGATCAGAAATAAAAGTTCAATTAAAAAAACAGATTTATAAACTTAAAACTTAAATTTACTGTAAATAAATAAACAAATAATAAAAACTGTAAAAAGTCTTAAAAGTCAGACTGGTTGGAGTTTACGGATTTTTAGTTTGGTGTTTGAATGCATCAGAGATTAAACGATGATTTTTGGGAAACTCGTT
The DNA here is from genome assembly GCA_028641955.1 of Protonibea diacanthus. Classification (NCBI taxonomy): domain Eukaryota; kingdom Metazoa; phylum Chordata; class Actinopteri; family Sciaenidae; genus Protonibea; species Protonibea diacanthus. Next base: position 511,632 of record CM053982.1, on the reverse strand, counting down.
GCCGCCATCAGCCGACATCAGATGACTTCCTGTGACATCATCGGTCAGGTGACGTCACAACACGACGTAAAAACTTGTTTTCTGTTCTTAAACGTGCTGCTGTTTCTGTGATGTAACAACGAGGCGGGGTCACAGAGGTTGACTCTTATTGGCTGTCACGGCCAAGGTGATTTTATGTTTTGATGTTTCTGTTGGTGAAAAATGGACGGATGTGCGGGCGGGTGGATGGAGTGAAGGACTGATGGAGGGAAAAGAACGAACCAATCACAATCCACCGTACTGCCTCAGAGGAAGTCTTCCAGTCTGTGTTTGAGGACGTCGGACCGCGGCGAGTCCTCGCAACGTGTATGACGAGTGAATGAAGCTAACCAAGCTAACCAAGCTAACGAATGTCGTCACAGCGTCGTTTTCTGTCACCGCGCTGCCTTCAGGGCCCAAAAATAAAAACATGTCATCTGAGTTCATTTTATTTTGAAAATATTTCTCAGGTTCGTTTAGATGTTTTTTTGTTTGTTTTATGAATTTTTGTAAATTTACCAAAAAACATTTAAAATTAAATTAAAATCAGCATCAAATATTTCTTCATTTTTTAATATTTTCTTTAAAATATATTTTCAAAAATGATTTCATTTTTTTTTATTTTTACATTTTAAAACGTTTGATTTTTTTCCAGCTCTGTTGATGTTTCGATACGGAAGATCACGAGGGACAAAAATCTGTTTTGTGCGTGATGTGGGTTTTGTGTTGAGTTTGTGTTTAACGTGCTTCACCTGAAGGCAGCGCCACCATGTGACAGGAAGTACGCTCTGCAGTCAGTCTGTGAAGCGTCGACTCGGAGGTCGTTTATAAAACGTTGTCAGAGCGTTCAGATTTGATTGGACCTCCGAGTCGGCGCGAGGTCGACCTGAAGGGGGCGCCGCCGCCTCCAGACGTGATGATGATGTCAGAGGTCGATGCCATGTTGTTGAGTTCAGCGTGAAATGTTCGATGTTTCTTTGTTTGCTGATGTTTGCACCTTTTTCTCAGACACGTCATTAAACGCATCGTATATTAAAAACGTCATCGCAGCAGGAAAATAAAAAGAACGAAACAGAAAACTGGAGTTTGTTTTTATTCATCACGCGTCAGCTGTTCACTCGTTACAGGAAGAAGAACTGATGTGACGTCGATGTCGTTAAGTTTGATTCACTTTGATCTGCTCGTGTGGAACCATGACGATCATCTCCTTCGTCCTGCTGGTGCTGAGCTGAAGCTCGCTGAGCTCACTCCAGCTGACAAAGTCTCTCGGAGAACTTCTGGATGTGTGAGTGGGTGGTGTTGTGGGTGAAGTCCGAGGTGTAGAGGGTGAAGAGCACCATACCCTGAGGGGCACCTGTGCTGCAGAGCACCAGGTCAGACACAGTGATGGAGCCTCACATGCTGTGGTCTGTTGGTGAGGTAGTCTGTTGTCCATGCAGCCAGGTGTTGGTCCACTCCCACGTCCTCCATCTTCACTCTGAGCAGTGACGGCTGGGTGGTGTTAAAGGCACTGGAGAAGTCAAAGAACATGAGCCTCACAGTGCTCCAGCTGTCCTCCAGGTGTAGCAGCGATCTGTGCAGCAGGTAGGTCACTGCGTCGTCCACCCCGATCCCAGGCCAGTAAGCAAACTGCAGGCGGTCCAGCTGTGTGCCCACCAGGTGTCTCAGGATGATCCTCTCCATGCTCTTCATCAGGTGAGAGGTCAAGGCAACAGGCCTGAGGTGGTTTGGCTCCTTGGGGCGCGCTGTCTTCGGTACCAGGACCACACAGGAGGTCTTCCACAGGGCCGGGACTTTCTCCAGGCTCAGGTTCAGGTTGAACGAGTGCCCGACCACACCACAGAGCTGGTCAGCCCGGTCCTTCTCCCCACTGGTTTGGTCCCCACTCCTTTTCCGTGGCCTGAGATGTTCTGCAGCCCTCTCCAGACGTCCCTGGTGTTGTTCTGCTCCAGCTGCTTCTCCAGTTTCCTCCTGTAGCTGTCCTTCCCCTTCCTGATCCTCAGCCAGAGTTCCTCCTGGACTCTGTGCAGCTCCTCTTTGTCCCCCGATCTGAAGACCCTCTTCTTCTCGTTCAGCACGGCCTGAATCTCGGAGGTCACCCAGGGTTTGTTGGAAAACACCGAATACTGACGCTGACACAGTCCGTCAGATGTTTTGTGTTCGTGTCCACGATTCATCCTGATGTTTTCTCTGTTAAATCATTTAAATTCAGTCTGAAGCGACCCGACGTGACCTGTCATGGATTTCAAAATAAAGTCCTGGTCTGTGTTCAGACGCTTTGTGCTGCATTCACTCTCTGATAGACTGAAAGCTCTCAGAATGAAACACTCTGCTGAAGTCTTAAAAGCTTCATCCAACTTTAACGACACAAGAACACAACGAGCAACCGCCAGCTGACAAGACGAGACACAAGGACACAGACTCATGTTTTAATTTGAAATGCTGAGAAATATCAAAATCATCAAAACATCATTAAACTAAAAAAAATTAAACTAGACTTTTATTGTGAAGGAGCTTCCTGTTTGCTGAATGATTATTCTGACTTTAAACAAACACAATCAATGACCCTGAACGCAGCTCGGCTGATAATGGACAGTGAACGCACCACAGCCTGGTGCTGTGGTCTGATTGGTCCACACGTTCAGATTTCAGTCTGACCTGTCAGGTGTGTTTACAGCGTGACGTCAGCAGGGGGCGCCATTACACCATGAGCAGGTGAGACACGACGACTGAAACATTCAGAAATGTTGAGTCTTTGTCGAGTCTTTAATTTGATTTAATATTCATGAGCTTCATTAATATTCATGATGTTTTTGTAATAACACTAATAAAATAATAATAAATAATTCAAATGATTTAAAGTCAAACAAACAAACACTAGAAGTCAGTAACAGCAGCTAACATTAGCTAACAGCAGCTAACAGCAGCTAACAGTAGCTAACATTAGCTAACATTAGCTAACAGCAGCTAACATTAGCTAACAGCAGTTAACAGCAGTTAACATTAGCTAACAGCAGCTAACATTAGCTAACAGCAGCTAACATTAGCTAACATTAGCTAACACTAATAAATAATTCAAATGATTTAAAGTCAAACAAACAAACACTAGAAGTCAGTAACAGCAGCTAACATTAGCTAACAGCAGCTAACAGCAGTTAACATTAGCTAACAGCAGCTAACATTAGCTAACAGCAGTTAACATTAGCTAACAGCAGCTAACAGTAGCTAACATTAGCTAACAGCAGCTAACAGCAGCTAACATTAGCTAACATTAGCTAACAGCTACTAACATTAGCTAACAGCAGCTAACATTAGCTAACAGCAGCTAACAGTAGCTAACATTAGCTAACAGCAGCTAACATTAGCTAACAGCAGCTAACAGCAGCTAACATTAGCTAACATTAGCTAACAGCAGCTAACATTAGCTAACAGCAGCTAACATTAGCTAACATTAGCTAACAGTAACTAACATTAGCTAACATTAGTTAACATTAGCTAACAGCAGCTACAGTAGAGGTGGCTCAGCCTCTTGTAGTCTGCCGTGTGTTGTGGGACATGTAGTTCTTTGTTCGTGTTGTTTGTAGTCCTTCTTGTGGGCTCGTGCTGTTGTGAAACCTCAGCTGATGATGTTGCAACGTGTCAGAGAGGGGGCGGGGCTTCAACCGGAATACACTCAACTCATACTTCCTACACACACGCACACACACACACGAGAACAGCTGTTTAACTTTATGGTTTGTCACTTCACTGAGTCCAGATGAAGAACCAGGACCAGAACCGGGACCGGGACCAGCTCCGGGTCTGTGTGCTCTCAGTCGGTCTCTTCCGGCTCATTAAAACACATTGGCTCTAATTAACCGTCACGTGACTTCCCGCCGGGCTCCTCTCAGCTGGAGCCCGGCCCGGAGCTCCGGGGACCGGCCCGGTGTGTCGCCGAGACTCCTGAAGATTCACAGCCGCAGATCGAGCGCTGACAGCGGGCGTTAATCATCAGAGCCCCGCTGCTCCCTCTCTCTATCCCGGTCAGACTTCACATTCAGACCCGGGACATCTACACAGTCCCGGTCCGGCCCGGTACCGCCTGGTACTGCCCCGCCCCCCTCCCCATCATATTCAGCTCCGCCCGCCGGACCGGACAGACACCGAGCGGACACCGAGAGCGGAGCGTCCCGTCCCGCAGAGATGTAAGTGAAGCCCCGCTGTGTTTGTGTTGTGTGAGTGTTTGTTTAATGTTCGCTGAACGTTACTCCGTGTTTGTGTGATCGCGGTGAACGGTCACCGGAACACTGACCCGGTCCACTGTTCGAGTCCCGCGTTTGAAAACATGATGAACGTTTCCTGCTGCCGGTGTTACACATTAACTGGTGACCACGTTAACTGGTGTCCGTCAGCTTCAGGAAATAGACAGGACAAAGATTAAAAAACAAAATGAACAAAGACAGCTCAGTGTGCACACAGGACGGATAACACACCTGAGACAGTTTTAGACAGTCTGCGAGGACGTCACAGAGACTACGTCCAGGTTTTAGACAGTCTGCGAGGATGTCACAGAGACTACGTCCAGGTTTTAGACAGTCTGTGGGGACGTCACAGAGACTACATCCAGGTTTTAGACAGTCTGCGAGGACGTCACAGAGACTACGTCCAGGTTTTAGACAGTCTGCGGGGACATCACAGAGACTATGTCCAGGTTTTAGACAGTCTGCAGGGACGTCACAGAGACTATGTCCAGGTTCTAGACAGTCTGTAGGATGTCTCAGAGACTATGTCCAGGTTCTAGACAGTCTGTAGGATGTCTCAGAGACTATGTCCAGGTTTTAGACTTTTTTCACCTGAGCGAGCTGAAAGTCATCAACTACCCACAATCCTCTGGGGTATGACCATCTTTACACACACACGTCTATATGTGAGGCTTTTACAGCTTTGATTTTATTGAGCATGTGTGTGTGTGTGTGTGTGAGTGTGTGTGTGTGTGTGTGAGTGTGTGTGTGTGTGTGAGTGATGGATGTGTCGGGTTGTTCTGGTTCTGGATGTCTCTCCTGGGATCGACTCGTTCTGCCCGATCGTCTGTCGCAGCTTCTTCTTCTTCTGTGCTTTTCTTTATGAACACTGAGGCATTCTGGGTAAACAAGAACCAGAACCTGGTCAGCACGGATCAGTCCGATGTGTGTTTGTACATGTGTGTGTATTGCAGTGACATACTTCACGTGGTTCTGATCCAGAGTCAGCTGATCTGACACAAACACTCATGTTGCTCTCAGGAGTTGCTCGTTGCCTCAATCTGTTAGTGACGGCAATCTGATGATGTTGTGTCTGTGATCTCAGATATCAACAAACTTCTGTTGTTTTGTTGACATCACCCTCTTTACCCTCTTTACCCTCTTTACCGTCTTTACGCTCTTTACCGTCTTTACCCTCTTTACCGTCTTTACGCTCTTTACCCTCTTTACCGTCTTTACCCTCTTTACCGTCTTTACGCTCTTTCCCGTCTTTATCGTCTTTACCGTCTTTACCCTCTTTACCCTCTTTACCGTCTTTACGCTCTTTACCCTCTTTACCGTCTTTACCGTCTTTACCATCTTTACAGTCTTTACGCTCTTTACCGTCTTTACCCTCTTTACCGTCTTTACGCTCTTTACCCTCTTTACCATCTTTACCGTCTTTACGCTCTTTACCATCTTTATACTCTTTTACCGTCTTTACGCTCTTTACCGTCTTTACGCTCTTTACTGTCTTTATACTCTTTACCGTCTTTATGCTCTTTACTGTCTTTGCACTCTTTACTGTCTTTACACTCTTTACCATCTTTACCGTCTTTATTCTCTTTACCGTCTTTACGCTCTTTACTGTCTTTATGCTCTTTACCGTCTTTATGCTCTTTACCGTCTTTATGCTCTTTACTGTCTTTGCACTCTTTACCGTCTTTACGCTCTTTACCGTCTTTACACTCTTTACCGTCTTTACGCTCTTTACCGTCTTTACCGTCTTTATGCTCTTTACTGTCTTTACGCTCTTTACCGTCTTTATACTCTTTACCGTCTTTACCGTTTTTATGCTCTTTACCGTCTTTACCGTCTTTATACTCTTTACCGTCTTTACCGTTTTTATGCTCTTTACCGTCTTTACCGTCTTTATACTCTTTACCATCTTTACACTCTTTACTGTCTTTATACTCTTTACCGTCTTTACCGTCTTTATTCTCTTTACCGTCTTTACGCTCTTTACTGTCTTTGCACTCTTTACCGTCTTTACGCTCTTTACCGTCTTTACACTCTTTACCGTCTTTACGCTCTTTACCGTCTTTACCGTCTTTATGCTCTTTACTGTCTTTACGCTCTTTACCGTCTTTATACTCTTTACCGTCTTTACCGTTTTTATGCTCTTTACCGTCTTTACTGCCTTTACTATCTTACACTTTTATCAGTTTTACTAGCTTACTGTGCCTTTATTTCTTACCGTTTTTACTGTTTTTACGCTTTACCATTTTTACGCTTTTTTACCGTTTTTACACTTTTACTGGTTTTTACGCCATCAGTTTTACTGGCTTTGTTTCTTTATTGTCTTTACGCTTACTGCCTTACTTCTTACCGTTTTTTACCGCTTTTTATGCTTACCGTCTTTTACACTCTTTACTGCCTTTTAATATCTTTACACTTTTACCGCTTTACGCTTCTATCATTTTTACGCTTTTTTTTACCGTTTTTACGCTTTCTTTACCGCTTCTTTTGCGCTTTTTACTGTTTTTACGCTTACTGTTTTTGCGCTTCTTAACTGCCTTTACGCTCTTATCGTCTTACTGTCTTTACGCTCTTTACCGTCTTTACACTCTTTACCATCTTTACCGTCTTTACGCTCTTTACTGTCTTTATATTCTTTACCGTCTTTACGCTCTTTACCGTCTTTACGCTCTTTACGCTTCTTACTTTTACGACTTACCGTTTTGCGCTTATGTTTCTTACCTTTCTTACCTTTCACTGCCTTACTGCCTTTTACCGCTTTATTTATCTTTACACTTTACTGCTTTACTATCTTACACTTTACTGCCTTTACGCTTCTTACCGTTTACCGTTTTTTACGCTTCTTTTTTACCGTTTTACGCTTTTTACCGTTTTTACTCTTACTGCTCTTACTGGTTTTGCCGCTTTACTGTCTTACGCTTACTGTCTTTACGCTTTATCATCTTTACACTTTACGCCGATTGTCTTCATATTTCAATATCTTATCACTTTTATGCTCTTTTTACCATCTTTAGCTGTCTTTATATTCTTATCGCTTTACTATTTTGTTTCATCATTTTACGCTTTATCATTTTTACGCATTTCACCGCTTTATGTTTTATTTACCCTCTTACTGGCTTTTTATTGTCTTTACCGCTTTTACGCTTCACTGCCTTTACGCTTTACCGTTTTACGCTTTACTGTTTTACTGCCTTACGCTTCTTACCGCCTTACGCTCTTACCGTTTTACGCTTCTTACCGGCCTTTTGCGCTTACTGCCTTTTACGCTTTTTATCGCTCTTTAATTCTTTACTGTCTTTACGCTCTTTACCGTCTTTACACTCTTTACCATCTTTATGCTCTTTACCATCTTTACTGTCTTTATATTCTTTACCGCCTTTACTGCCTTTATGCTCTTTACCGCTTTTTACGCTTTACGCTTTTTACCGCTTACGTACTTCACTGCCTTTATGTTCTTTATGCTCTCTTTACCCTTACCCATCATTTTTACGGTCTTTACCGCCTTCATTATCTTTACACTTTATCGTTTTTATTTATCTTACACTTTACCTGCCTTTTACGCTTTTTACCGCTTTACCGTTTTACGCTTTACCAGTTTTACGCTTCATCACTTACTTTCATCAGTTTTACCGCTTTACGCTTTCTTTTTACCGCTCTTGCGCTTACTGTCTTACGCACTGGCCTTACACTTCTTACCGTCTTACGCTCTTTACTGTCTTTATATTCTTTACCATCTTTACCGTCTTTATGCTCTTTACCATCTTTACTGTCTTTATATTCTTTACCGTCTTTACCGCCTTTATGCTCTTTTTACCGTCTTACGCTTTTACCGCCTTTACGACTTCACCGCCTTTGCGCTTTATGCTCTTTACCCTCTTACCGCCTTCTTACGTCTTTACTGCCTTACTTTGATCATTTCATTATCTTTGCACTGGCTTTACTATCTTGCACTTTACCGTTTTTACTATCTTTAATTTTTTACCGCCTTTACGCTCTTTACCGCCTTTACTTATCTTTACACTCTACCGTGATACTATTTTTACAATTTCACTGCCTTTACGCTCTTATCGCTTTACGCTTTACCGCTTCCTTACTGCTTTATGTTTTATCAGTTTTTACGCTTTACTGCTTCTTACTATCTTTTACACTCTTACCGCTTTACGCTTCTTTACTGCTTTACGCTTTATCGGTTTTACGCTTACTGTTTTACTATCTTTTATAATTTTACTGGCTTTACGCTTCTTACTGCCTTTACGCTTTATCGCTTTACACTTTTTACTGTTCTTTACGCTTTAACGTTTTTACACTTTACTATCTTTACCGCCTTTACGCTTTTACTGTCTTTATATTCTTACTTGCCTTTACCGCCTTTATGCTCTTTTTACCGTTTCCTTTACGCTTCTTATCACTTTTACGCACTTCACTGCCTTTGCGCCTTATGCTTCTTACCCTCTTTACCCTTCTTTACTGCCTTTACGGTTCGTATCAGTTTTTACTTATCTTTTGCTAATTTTTACTGTTTACTATCTTTTATACTTTACTGCCTTTACGCTCTTTAATTGCCTTACGCTTACTGCCTTTACCGCCTTGACGCTCTTACTGCCTTACGCTTCTTTTACTGTCTTTTACGCTCTTACCGCCTTTACACTCTTTACCGTCTTTACGCTCTTTACTGTCTTTATATTCTTTACCATCTTTACCGTCTTTATGCTCTTTACCGTCTTTACGCTCTTTACTGTCTTTATATTCTTTACTGTCTTTACCGTCTTTATGCTCTTTACCGTCTTTACGCTTTTTACCGTCTTTACGCACTTCACCGTCTTTGCGCTCTTTATGCTCTTTACCCTCTTTACCGTCTTTACGGTCTTTACGCTCTTTACCGTTTTTACTATTCTTGTCATTTTAATATCTTACACTCTTTACCGCCTTTTATTATCTTTACACTTCTTACTGCTTTACGCTCTTATCATTTTACTATCTTTACACTCATTACCGTATTTACTATCTTTACACTCTTTACCGTCTTTACGCTCTTTACCGTCTTTACGCTCTTTACCGTCTTTACCGTTTTTATGCTCTTTACTGTCTTCACGCCTTACCGTCTTTACTATCTTTACACTCTTTACCGTCTTTACGCTCTTTACCGTCTTTACTATCTTTACACTCTTTACCGTCTTTACGCTCTTTACCGTCTTTACTATCTTTACACTCTTTACCGTATTTACTATCTTTACACTCTTTACCGTCTTTACGCTCTTTACCGTCTTTACGCTCTTTTACCGTTTTACTGCCTTTTATGCTCTTTTACTGTCTTACGCTCTTTACTGCCTTTTACTATCTTTACACTTTACTGCCTTTACGCTCTTACCGCTTTTTACGCTTCTTTTTACCGCCTTTACGCCACTGCCTTTACTATCTTTACACTCTTACCGCCTTTACGCCTTTTACCGCTTTTACGCTCTTTACCGTCTTTATGCTCTTTACCGTCTTTATGCTCTTTACCGTCTTTACCTTCCTCACTTTGTTGTCATCAGGTTTTTTTAACGTTCCACATTAATATTAACATCTCTCTGGCTGTCCACAGGTCGTCCTCTGTCCTCTTCCTCTTCCTGTTGGTCGTGGCAGTCCAGATCTCGCCGTCAGTCGGTCAGTCCAGCGAGCTGTCAGGTAGGTTTGTGATTGGAGCTCATTAGAGGACGTTAGAGTGACAGCGGTTCAGCTTGGTTAACCAGCTGAGTGACAGCAGCTCTGATGCCCTGTCTCAGGCCCAACTGTCCTCTGAGGTCACATGACGCCAGCTCCATCTGTTTATGAAATATGACATCATCAGCATTCTTTCATTCACATACACGAGATAAAAAAAAACATTGATGAGCTGCAGCAGAAAAAATCATTAAAACACTAAGAGAGGAGACGAGAGGAGAGGAGAGGAGAGGAGGAGAGGAGAGGAGAGGAGAGGAGAGGAGAGAGGAGGAGAGGAGACGAGGAGAGGAGAGGAGAGAGGAGAGGGGAGGGAGGGGGAGGAGAGGAGAGGAGAGGGGAAGGGAGGAGAGGAGAGGAGAGAGGAGGAGAGGAGATCGAGAGGAGAGAGAGAGGAGAGAGGAGGAGAGGAGATTTGGCAGAGAGGAGGAGAGGAGAGGAGGGAGGAGAGAGAGAGAGGAGAGGGGAAGGGAGGAGACGAGGAGAGGGAGAGGAGAGGAGAGGAGAGGAGGGGAGGGGAGGAGGGAAGGGAGGAGAGGAGAGGAGAGGAGAGGGGAGAGGAGGAGAGGAGAGGAGAGGAGGAGAGGAGAGGGAGGGGAAGGGAGGAGAGGAGAGGAGAGGAGAGGAGAGGAGAGGGGAGAGGAGGAGAGGAGAGGAGAGGAGGAGGCAGAGAGGGGAGAGGGGAGGAGAGGGGAGGGAGGGAGAGAGGAGAAGGAGGAGAGGAGAGGAGAGGAGAGGAGAGGAGAGAGAGAGGGAGAGGAGGAGAGAGGGAGAGGGAGGAGAGGGGAGGTGGGAGGAGTGGGAGGGAGAGGAGAGAGAGGAGAGGAGAGGAGGAGGGAGGGGGAGGAGAGGAGAGGGGAGGAGAGGAGAGGAGAGAGGGGGAGGAGGAGGAGAGGAGAGGGGGAGGAGAGGAGAGGGGAGGAGAGGAGAGGAGAGAGGGGAGAGAGGAGAGAGGAGAGGAGAGGAGAGGAGAGAGGGGAGGAGAGGAGAGAGGAGGAGAGGAGAGGGAGAGAGGGGAGGAGAGGAGAGGAGAGGAGAGGAGAGGAGAGGTAGAGGAGAGGAGAGAGGTGAGAGGAGGGGGAGGAGAGGAGAGGGGAGGAGAGGAGAGGAGAGAGGGAGGAGAGGAGGAGAGAGGAGAGAGAGGAGAGAGGAGGAGAGGAGAGGAGAGGAGAGAGGAGAGGAGAGAGGAAGAGGAGAGGAGAGGAGAGGAGAGGAGAGAGAGAGAAAGATATGGAGAGATGATGATGAGGAGGAGAGGAGAGAGGAGAGAGGAGGGGAGGAGAGAGAGAGGGGAGAGACCTTGAACTGAAGTCTGACAGTAAAAACAGGACTGAGGAGAGGGGAGGAGAGGAGAGGAGAGAGGGGAGGAGAGGAGAGAGAGGAGAGAGGAGAGAGAGAGGGAGAGGAGAGAGAGGAGAGGTGAGAGGAGAGTAGAGAGAGGAGAGGAGAGAGGGGGGAGGAGAGGAGAGGAGAGGAGAGGAGAGAGAGAGAGAGGAGGAAGAGGAGAGGAGGAGGAGAGTGGAGAGGAGAGAGATGGAGGAGGAGAGGAGAGAGGAGAGGAGAGGAGAGGAGAGAGGGGGAGGAGACCTGAACTGAAGTCTGACAGTAAAAACAGGACTGAGGTGATTTATGGACTGTTAGCATCTCACTGCTAACAGCTAACAGCTAACTGCTGCTGTAACTGTCACTATAGCTGCTGTTAGCTAGTTTACAGCAGCTAGCTGACTCAGCTAAACCTGACTAGAACACCTCTGTACTGTCTCTGTTGGTCTCTGGTTCTGGTTCTGGTCTGGTCCCGCACAGTCAAAGTAATGCTCATTCAGTACTTCAGCTGCCATCAGTCAGCCACAAGTTTGTGTTCTTACAGGAAGTGAAGATGAGGTATGACAAGCCAGTTTGAATGTTGAAGAAGAAAAACTTTGAGTTAATTTAACTCAAAGACTCAAAGAAGAAGAAGTTAAAGAGAGACTAAAGTTTAATTGTAAGTGTAACTTTGGGTCCAGCAGACAGTCTGCCAATTCTACCCAACTAATCCTTCCAACTATGTCCAAAGACGAGACGTTTACGACTTCTTCATTTTGGCATGTTAGAGGTGTGTCCAGCTGACCCTTGGTAGGTTTCTGTCTGGTCTTTCAGGCATCACCTCAGATGGTTCCAGTGGTATAAAGGCAGGATCTAGTTGTACTTCTTGGTGACACTGGCAACGAGGGAGCTAGAGTTTCAATGAGTTATTAGCTCCAGATTATTTAGAGACCAAGTGATCCTTGAGGATGTGACTTTCAAAGCAATGAAGGAGCTCTGAAATTGTCTCTTGACCTCGACTCAATGTCCGTTCAACTCGTCTTTTGGTCGGTTCTAAAGGTGCTTTGGGGGTTATGTTTGGTTTAAGTGGGTACTTGAAGGTGTTCCAGGGATCCTTGAAGTTCCTGACATCTCTAAACATCTTAAGGTGGTCTCAGGCTTATTGTTTATCTTGAGGTTCATGTGGTTAAATGTCTTTGAGGACTGTCCTTTGTGTTTTAATGTACTTGAAGCAAGATTGAAGTTCTGACCCTGAAGAAGTTACAAGGATCCAGTTTGAGGCTTCCTCTGAGAGGTCTGAGGTTTAGAGGTCTTCAAGTATTTCCAGTTCTTGAATCATGTTTTGTAGAAAGACTCAGAGTTTTTAGTTTACCTCCTGAATATTTGTGTTTCAGCCTGTTCAGCAGCTCGTTACAGACGGATGGATACTGTAGGAGGAGGACAGAGGTGGAGGATGGTGGAGGATGGATGGTGGGTGGGGGTGGATGCATCGATGGAGGGATGAGGCTGGAGGTATTAGAGTAGATGGAGGAGGATGTTAAAGAAGGTTTTAATAGAAAGACAAATACTCTGAGCGGGAAAACCTGACAGGTCAATTACCAACACACACACACACACACACACACACTGTAACACACACACACTGTAACACACACACACACTGTAACACACACACACACTGTAACACACACACACACACACTGTAGCACACATACTCAACATACACACACACACACTGTAACACACACACACTGTAACACACACACACACTGTAACACACACACACACACACTGTAGCACACACACTGTAACACACACACACACACACACACTGTAACACACACACACACTGTAACACACACACACACACACACACACACACAGTGTGCAGACCTCCATTAATCAGAGCCAGCAGAGCCTCTTCAGCTGCTCTGCAGATAAATTTCTCCAGCGTGACCTCGATCACTTCATAATTATATTTTTAATTATCTGTTTTTACGACTGTACGGAAGCAGAGAGCGTCCGTGATGTTATCTTAACGCTGTTTTCTCGTAATTATGTCTGATTTTATTTCGTTAACGTGAGCGGCTGCTTCTGAAGCTAACGAGATGATTGATTGAGCTGGGCTAGTCTCCTGAACCCTCCAGAGTCAGATCAGTCGCCACCATCACAAAGACCTCTGACAGGTCCAGTGACAGAGACCATTAACTGACCAGAACCTGAAGACGCAGTCAAGTTCTGATGTGTCCATCAATGATCAGGAGGTCCAGAAACTCATCACGGTAATGATGTGCTGACCATACGTCGTCTACGAGTGACTTCAGCAGTCCAGCTCAAAATAAGACCTGTTCCTCCGTGATCCAACATCATCAAAGCTGAACTTTTACAGTTCATAGGACAATTTTGTTAGAGGTGACCCTTGGTAGGTTTCTGTCTGGTCCTTCAGGCATCACCTCAGATGGTTCCAGTGGTATAAAGGCAGATCTGAAGGTACTTCTTGGTGACACTCTTGGTAACTGAGGAGTTTACAGAGTTTCTCAAGGAGCTATTAGCCCAGATTAGCTGAGACTCAAGGATCCTTGAGGATGTAGGACTTCTTCAAAGCAATGAAGGAGTTTGAAATACACTTGACCTCACACTCGTCTGCTCAACCGCCTTTGGTCGTGGTTCTAAAGGTGCTTTGGGGTTATGCTTGGCTTCTAAGTGGGTACTGAAGTGTTCCAGGGATCCCAAGCTCCTGGACATCTCTAAACACTCCAAGGTGTCTCAGGCTTATTGTTTGTCTTGAGGTTCCTGATGTGGTGCCAATAGTCTTTGAGGACTGTCCTTTGTGTTTTTACGGTACTTGAAGCAAGAGATTGAAGTTCTTGGACCCTGAAGAAGTTACAAGGATCCAGTTTGAGGCTTCCTCTGAGAGGTCTGAGGTTTAGAGGTCTTCAAGTATTTCCAGTTGTTTTTCTTTGCCTGTTTATATTGTATATTTTTATATTTTTATATTTTTTCACTGTTGCACTGTTATTGGAGTTAAGTTAATCTCATTGGACATGCGTGTACTGACAGTAAAAGGCATTCTCTTCTCGGCTCAGTTATCTGAGGTCGTTTATGTCCTTCCGCATCTTTTGAGGAGATCTTATCTTCAGGGTGGAAACACTGAAGCAGAGCCTGATGTCTTTGGACAGTTTCCAGAGTTCAGCCATCCTCGAGTTCTCTGAGGCTCTGAGGGTTTGTACAGATCTTTGAAGGAGTCTCAGTGATCCATAAAGATCCTGACAGCTTTGAGCAGTTTCCAGTTTTTAAATATTCCTTTGCTGAATTATATTTTTGGCTCTGTGAGGAGTTTAAAAATGTACCAGGAAGAGAAGTTCTTCGAGTGTCTGTGACTTCTTAATGAGCTTCTTCTGTTGTTTTTATTCTTGATCTCTGTTGAACATCATGAAATCATCTTTGTGGTCTTAGTTTAAGTTTCCGACAGTCTGTGGTGTAAAGACTGGAAGAAGACATTAGTCATCACTTTTATTATCACGTATTGACCCGTCCTCGTCTTTATCCTCCATCTAATTAACTCATACATTATAAATGAGGCAGTGTGTCTCTGATTTGATTGATTGATTGAAGTCAAACCGTTAATCAATTAAATCAACTGTCAGGAAATGAGTCTTTGCTAATTGTGATGATGAATGGCTTGTTTATTGTCCAGTGAATGTTTAAATGTGAGAATCTGCAGTTTGTCTTCGTCACCACAATACACACCGCCATGAGCCTCAGCAGACCTCACCACTCAGTTCATTGATCTGTCAGTTTCTAAGCTGCATAGCAACAGAGCCTGAAGCTCTCTGATTGGGTGTTTCTTACTACAACGTTAGTTAGTTAGTTGAGGAGGTCGCTAATGATGACTGAGCCATCTTAATCACACATTAATGTGAATTTATGGACTATTAAAAGGTTTAATCGTGCTGGAGGCTTTTAGTTCGACTCTAATGTTTCCAGTAAGATCCAATAATGAATGATGATAATCCAGATCTGCTCTGAACGGCGTCCGATTTATTAAAGAAAGAAGAAAACTCCAAACAAAGCTGGAGAGGAGCCTGACACACCAACAGAGATGTAGTTGCTCTGAGCTGTTAGCTTAGCTAACGTTAGCACACATTTATCACACAGAAACTTTGACAAACAGCCGTGAATGAAATTCAGATAGCTCTGTTAGCTCTATGGTTAGCTCTGTTAGCTCTGTTAGCTCTGACCAACAGCTGTACACTGAGTGGTGGTCACTCAAAAACTTTGTAGCCATGAAAACATGCCCCCTTTAACAGCTAACAGAGCTAACAGAGCTAACAGAAGTAACAGAGCTAACAGAACTAACCATGGAGCTAATAGAGCTAACCATGCAGCTAACAGAGTTAACAGAGGTAACAGAGCTAACCATGCAGCTAACAGAGGTAACAGAGCTAACCATGAGCTAATGTACAACCATGGAGCTAATAGAGCTAACAGAGCTATCCATGGAGATAACAGAGCTAACATGGAGCTAATAGAGCTAACCATGGAGCTAACAGAGCCAAAAGAGGTAACAGAGCTAACCATGCAGCTAACAGAGCTAACCATGGAGCTAACAGAGTTAATAGAGGTAACAGAGCTAACCATGCAGCTAACAGAGCTAACCATGCAGCTAACAGAGCTAACCATGGAGCTAACAGAGTTAACAGAGGTAACAGAGCCAACTATGAGCTAACAGAGCTAACCATGCAGCTAACAGAGCTAACCATGGAGCTAACAGAGTTAACAGAGGTAACAGAGCTAACCATGGAGCTAACAGAGTTAACAGAGGTAACAGAGCTAACCATGCAGCTAACAGAGCTAACCATGCAGCTAACAGAGCTAACCATGCAGC
The DNA here is from genome assembly GCA_028641955.1 of Protonibea diacanthus. Classification (NCBI taxonomy): domain Eukaryota; kingdom Metazoa; phylum Chordata; class Actinopteri; family Sciaenidae; genus Protonibea; species Protonibea diacanthus. Next base: position 495,486 of record CM053982.1, on the reverse strand, counting down.
TAACAGAGCAGCTTGTTGGTTCTCGTTAAATCATTTCCCAGCTGGACAAAAATAAATCAGATTATATCGTTGATGATGGAGGTCAGAGGTCAGAAAACATCTGTGCTTCAACCCAGAACCTCATCTGTGTGTGTGTGTGTGTGTGTGTGTGTGTGTGTGTGTGTGCACGCACTGATGCTACATGATGTCTGTTGTGATGAACAAGCTGCAGACTGAATATAAGCTGCAGCTGAGCAGCTCAGTGTTTGAATGCAGCCACTGCCCTCTATGCAGTAATCTTAATGAGATGAAGTGTAATGACAGTGTTCCTTTAACGACGAAGTCCACTAAACTCTGTTTGATGTTCTCATAAAAACTTTGAGCCTGGACCAGAACCAGAACCACAATCCAGACCCAGAGCCAAAGAGAGAGAGAGAGCCGTCCCTCATTCAGTTCACTCCATCATTTTTTAATATGAAGTCATAAAAACAGTTTTTCCTCATTTGACCTCGACGACACATTACATTAACATCTGTAACTACTAACTAACACTGAGCTAACATGAGCTAACATGAGCTAACAGCAGTCAGCAGTCAACATGATTGATCATCAGTTTATGACAGTACGGCAGCTTTCTTTAAAGTTGTATTCTTTCTTTCCGTTGTCATAAATATTTAGCATTTGTGTTGTCAGCTCTTGAAGTTGCTCCTCGTCAGCACAGCAAACTGCAGATGCCATCTGTGCAGAGGAAACAATGATGAAATACTTAATGTTCATGCCCTCTGTGAGGATGAAGCTTGTTTTTAGACTTATGATATGAAATGATGTTGATCAGCATCTCGGATCAGACACTTAGAGTTCACAGTTTGATCATGAGCTGAGTGTCCGGGTTTCAGCCTGAGAGGCTGAGCGAGAGCTTTGCCGTCTTCAGCTCAGTGTTTTGCGCTGATCCAGAGGCCCGCACAGACCCAGAACCTGCTGGAGGCCCGGCACAGACCCAGAACCTGCTGGAGTCCGCACAGACCCAGAACTCGCACGCAAACGTCACCAAGCTGCACCTTAAGACGGCGTGGTACTTGAACGTGTTCCGCTCTGGTTTGTTCGGATCCAACACAAACAGAATCCGGACAGATGAACCCAGGACCACAGCTGACTAACCTTTGACTCCTCCTCTGGTGACCTCACCTGTTATGATTGTAAGCAGTCCAGACAGGGGCCGCGGTCGCGTTCTGAGGGGAGGTCGTTTGGCTGTCCTGTCCTCTTCTCTCATCCTCCAGCTCACAACTACACCTCCACCCAGAGCACCGGATACAACCTGTTCTGGTACCACTCTGCCGAGGTCAACACCTGGAGCAGCTGAGAAAGTACAGGTAGGAAGGGTTGTCCATTAGTCTCAAAGTAGTTGGCCACAGGCAAAGCCAGTTCTGTGTTGAGTGCTGAGTTGGTATTGTGAGGCTGATGAGCCGCCACTGAGGACGCAATGTGATTCTCTCTCGTGCAGCTCTGGCCCAGCAAAGACAAACAAGACTGTGGCTGCAGCCACACAAGCGCGACACACCGACTCTACATCTGCATGCTAATGTAAGAACTTCAACCAGAGGTCACCTGACCCAGATACTCCAAACACTCCCTGATAGCACTCTTCTTCGCCTTCATGAAGTGGTTCAGGGTTCCTTTGAAGAAGATCTGATCAAGATTGACAGGTCCAGAACGCAAAGGTGCCCATGGAAGATTTGTTCTGGACCTGCAGCCCGCCTCAGATAAAACTCTGTGCTTCGATCGTCCTCCTTGACATTAATCAGCTAAAGTGTCTCTGAGGATTAAAGATGTGAGGCAAGGCCAGCTGGCTCTCGTCCAGACTGTCATGTGACGCCCACAAACAGGACTGCTCATCTGCAGAGAGAACCGGGTCAGCAGAACCGGTCCAGCTTTAATCACACAGAGCTTCAGTTTACTGAATCTAAGTGAATTTCTAGCCTAACAGCCTCCACAGATTTTATCTGTCACGACACCAACGAATTCGTTTTTAATTTCCTGTGTGGTATGGTTACCTCGGTTGTTTGCTTTGAGGAAGTATTAATACACTTCATCGTATGTCTTGTCCTACTTTTTGCTTCTTAACCAATCAGAGCTCGTTGCGCTGCCATGACGACATAACCGTCTGTCCGACAGGAACCGGTCGCCCTGCAGTAAGATCGCCATGCGCTTGAAGGTGCTGCGTTCTGACGAGGTCACCCGCGTTCACCGCAGGCTCACCGCTGCGGGCGCCAACCACGCAACATTGCAGTGCAGGTGTAGGAGCCACTGTCCGATTCGCCCAGGATTTTTCGCCGCATGGACCAATATGTTGACTGTCACCTGGCAACACGCGAGACTAAAACCATCTGTTGATTCTACTCGTGATGTCAGCTCCTGTTCTGGCACGATAATCGCTCTCCTCACGAGAAAGATGTTACATTAGCTGACCTGTCTCGCCTGTCTGTCTGTCTGTCTCAGCTGTGTGACCTGTATCTGTCGGGAACAGGGACCGTCAGCAGCGCTGGTGCTCATCTTGAGGTCCTCTTCATGGTGGACTTTGACAGCTGGGGACATTGCACGGTCCATTTCAAGAAGAGAGGACTGCAACTCCACCCTACCAGGAACCATCAATCACCCTCCGCGGTGTGAGCACCTGGCAGCAACACAGTACACACACAGCTATACACACAGCGAGCACAGCGTATACACACGCATACACACAGGATGTAGTACATTAGCGGAGCACACAGCTATATAGTATATGTATGAGCAGTATACAAAGGAGCACATGAAGGAGCACACAGCGATGTAGTACACACAGCGATACATTAATGGCGAGGCGAGACACAGCGATGTAGTACACAAAGGACATTATTGAAGGAGACAAAAAGAATATTGAAGGAGCATTATTAAAGGAGTGTAGTATGGCTACAGCGATGTAGTACACACAGCGATATATGTTTTATGAGTACATAATAGCGATGTATACACAGCGAGTTACACACAGCGAGCATAGCACACACAGCGACATTACAGCGATGCAGTGTATACACAGCTGATGTAGTAATACACAGCGACAGCACACAGCATGCAGTATACACAGCTACAGCACGGCCAGCCAGCGAGCACACAGCTGATACAGTACACACAGTGATGCTTGTTTTTTTTTTTGTGACACGAAGTCTGTGAACAAATTATCGAATTCATCTTTCATCCGCACAAGAACAGATTCATAATGGTCAAACAGGGTACGTCACAACTATCTGATTCATTCCATTATTACCTCCCTGATTCTGAATATTGATGATTATTGATTAATATTGATGATTATTGATGATTATTGATTAATATTGATGATTATTGATGATTATTGATTAATATTGATGATTATTGATGATTATTGATGAATATTGATGATTATTGATGACTGTACATAAGGCGCGAAATCTCGATCTCTATCAGTCAAACACGCTAGCTGAACGTTTCATGGTTCTCTGGGGTTCAATAATGTTACCTTGATGTCAGTAATGGGTCCAAATGCTGTTCTGATGAACTGGTTCTGACCCAGCTCGGGCCTGCACTGGCCTCCTGCTGGGCTTTGCCACATAAAGCTGCGTGCAGTGATGAAGAGGAAACCTCTGGCTAACAGCTTCCTTACTGAGCGTGTTTCGCAGCAGCTGCAGTCCACACAGTTAATCATCAGAACCAGAACCCAGAGCAGCCCACCCATAAAAACAGAACCATAACACTACACACACACGCCCATCAACGTGTCCCCTCACGTGTACACAGAGAGTGTGACTGAGGACAGAGGATGACAGTCGGGTCCATCAGTCCAGCTAACGCAGAGCGCACTGCCCGGTCCAAAGGACACTGTGTTTGAATTGATCACAAACAACACAGCCCACAAAGAGACATATGGTCAGATGGTTCTGTTCGCGCCTGACACTCTCGCCGCGGTGTCCATGACGTGTTTTTGTTGCTGTCCGGTCATCCTTCCTGAGTTCTGGTTCTGGTTCTGGTTCTCCTGCAGGCACCGCAGGTGCCTGGTTTGTAAAGGTCTGTTCCCTCATCTGGACTCGGCGTGGGACATCTGGTGGACGGTGGACGGGAAGACGCTGGACAAACATCCTGACCATGAGCGATTCTCCAACATCAACAGGTGAAGCTGAGCGTCACCTTAGCCTCTTTCAGCTTCCTGTTTTGGATTCACTGACTGTGCTTTTATTTTGAAATCCGTGACAGACTGGGTAAGCACGACCATCGACCGGCCGACAGAGGAGAGCGCAGCCGTGATCGCAGGACTTCCAGTCCAAGACCTGAAGGAGTTTAACTGCCCATGAAGAACGAAAGGCTTCGCCACCCACAGCCTTCCGCCGTGCAGGAGGAGGGTGAGTAAATCAACGCGACTTCACACTGCAGATTTGTGCTTCCTGTCCTTTAACCTCGGGTGTGTTTGTTGGTCAGTGTCGCTGCCCTCGTGGAGCTGGGTTGGCGGTCTCGGGGTGACGCTGGTGCTCATGCTGCTCCTGGTCTATCACGTGTTCTGGCTGAGCTGTTGCTGCCCCACTGTGGTTCGGCACCGATTTGAGTTTCACACAGGTGAGTAAAACAAGCTCTCCTGTGACACACATGCTCAGGTGTCAGTATATATTTTGGGATCACGCAGGTTTTATGTCTCCTTACGGTGATCGTCTGCCTGCTCAAAGAGCATTTAGATTATTAAACAAATTAAACTTATGAAGAACAGACTCAGCTGACCAGCTGCTGACATTTCACGCAGGCCAGAGCGCCGCAAAAACACAAAGTGACCAGAAGAGTTTAAAACGCTGCGTAGTTAACTTCACATTATGAGGCCATCACTACACAGCGCTGCATTCATGACACTAGCCTCAGCTAGCCACACACTAAAGAGGCTAATCACAATTAGGCTGATTTACAGCACTGAGACACTGCAGCAACCTGAGAGCTACTGCACTGGGAAGCAACTGCTAACATTATTTTAGCTTGATGTAAAGTTAACATTAGCTAATGTTATGAACCTAATCACATTAGATTTATCCTCAAAGTTAGCTAACTGCTAATATTAGCTGCCATTACTTGATTGCTAAGTAGTGAAGCGCTAACTGTGGTTAGCTTGGTTAGCTGTGTAGCTAACTGAAGCTAAGTGCTGGTAAATAAATTTGTTTGTTGGTGTTTCAGATGTTAGAGGAGCGAAGAGGCGAGGACTGTTCAGATTGATGACTCATCGACTGACGTGTGACCCGTTTCCTGTGAAGATAACGTGTAACTTCCTGTGGATTTCTGTGTGTGTGTGTCTGTGTAGATGATAAGGAGTATGACGTGTACATCTCGTACGCGAGGAACAGTGAGGACGAGCAGTTTGTTCTGTTGACGCTCCGCGACGTTCTGGAGAACGAGCTCGGATACACCGTGTGTCTGTTCGACAGAGACAGCCTGCCGGGAGGGAGTGAGTACACACTGTACTACAGAGAATACACTCAATACTAACACACTGTACTCACACTGTACTACAGAGAACACACTGTACACACACTACTACACTCACTACAATATTGCATGTACTAATACTTCAGGATACATATTCCAATGCACTCATGTAATGCAGTACACACACTGCAGTACATGTACTCATACTACATGTACTGTGTGTATTGATATTGTAGTACATATACTCATACTGAAGTACAACAAACATCAACATGACAGAACTCCATCTCTGCTAGCATGCATAACACTGCGTACGGCTGGCTGCAGAGAATTTACCTGACCTCACACATGTTGTTAGCAAGTGAGCTAACCTTAGCTAACTTAAGATAACATGTGTTAGCTTGCGATAAATGCTGCGTCATGCTGCCTTCTGTTTCTTCTCTGATTCCTCGTTTTTTAGTACGTCTGCCTCTTCCTGTACTGTTGATACTTCCACGGGTACTCTCTGTAATATTACTGCTAGTACTTTTACTACAACTGCTGCTCAAACTAACACTGCTACATCTGTTACTACTTCGTGGAGAACTACACCTGCTCCACCTTCTGCTGATAATACTTCAACTTCAACGTCAACTCCTGCTGCTGCTCAGAACTACAAAAACTACAAAATCACTTCATTCATCTTCTCCATCATCTCCTGCATCACTAACCCTCTCTCCTCCATCATCTCCTCCATCACTAACCCTCTCTCCTCCATCATCTCCTCCATCACTAACCCTCTCTCCTCCATCATCTCCTCCATCATCTCCTCCATTATCTCCTCCATCACTAACCCTCTCTCCTCCATCTCCTCCATCACTAACCCTCTCTCCTCCATCATCTCCTCCGTCACTAACCCTCTCTCCTCCATCATCTCCTCCATCACTAACCCTCTCTCCTCCATCATCTCCTCCGTCAGCGATCACCGACGAGACTCTGAGCTTCGTGGCTCGCAGCCGGCGCCTCCTGGTGGTGGTCAATCCGGGCTACGCTCAGGGCTCGCAGGCTCTGCTGGAGCTGAAGGCCGGCATCGACGGCATGGCGCTGGGCGGGCATCTGCGGGTCATCCTGATCCAGTACAAGCCTGTCCGGAGGAAGGGCTGGGTCAGGGAGCTGAGGCGGGCCCGGGTGGCTCTGGCGCTGGTCCGGTGGCAGGGGGACAAGTCCAAAGATCTGACGTCCCGGTTCTGGAAGAGACTGAGGGTGGAGCTGCCCGTGAGGAGGGTCAGCAGGGACGGAGGCGGGAAAGACATGGCCTTGATGAGGATGATGAGTCAGAACAGCACCAACTCCCAAACGGGCCTCATCACCAACACCACCAAAGCAGAGTCCTGAACGCAGCGTAGTCCAGACCGAGGTCCACTGACCCCCCAACAGAACTTTACAGATTCAGGACTGTACAGACCGATCCAGGTCCACATGGAGGTGTCTGGTTCTGGGTCTCTTTTCATGAACTAAATGATGTTTCTAACCAGAACCAGAACCAGGCCCAGATACTCAGTATTTTACTACAAATACTTCTTTCAGTACTTTACAAATATTTTGCTTTTTTTTGTTTATAGACTGAAAGTCTTAGTGACGCTAACACCTCTGCTAACATATGCCAAGTGAACGGGAAACAGGCTAACGTGTTAGCATGTTTTTGGACTCAGTGATCACAGACATCACAGTGATGAAGTGTTTATGGTTCATCCTTTGCGGACCGTGAATGGACAGACAAACGCTGCCCTCTGTTAGCATGGATAACACTGTTAGCGACTTCAAAGAACTCTGACTTGACCTCACAACGGTTGTTAGCAGGCGAGCTAATGATAGCTAACCTTTAGCTTATGACATTTGCTAGCTTACTAAAAAAATGCTGACACAATACAGTTAGTGTTAGCAGCAGTAGAGTTTGTCCTGAAGGTGGCGCTAAGAGGACAGATCGAGTCCAGAGGATTAGCATCATCAACAGCTTAAGTGTTAGCCGTTAGTCATCTGTCATTTCTCATCTTCATTATCAATGTTTGTCTATAGCACTGCAGTATCAGTACATGGTGTTACTGTGTTAGCTTCACAACGTCTGACTGCAGTATTTTAACAGTTTGCTTGTTTTGACCTTCCTGTTTGAAGCTAGAAGCTGATTGGCCGAGACACCTGTCAAAGCTAAACCACTGGGACTCATTAAGGAAGTTAATCAATGTGAACTTAGCGCCTCACAGTCGTGCTAAGGGCCTCAGATGAACTTCAGTTTAGCCTGAGGCTAATATTAACTCATGCTCACTGTTGTTAGCAAGTGAGCTAACTTTAGTTAAGGGGGTTAGGGGGGTTAGGCTTGCCAACATTTGCTAGCTTAGTAGAAAATGCTGACTCATCGCAGCCATTGAAAGGCTAACGTTACCATGCTTTAGCATATTTAGCATCCTAGCTAAGTAGCATGTTATATGTTATCATTAGGTGAAAGGCTGAAGTGAATCATTTGTATCTTTAAAGTTTTGACCTGTTGATGGTGGTGCAGCAAAAGAGACCATGAACATAACATAGATATAAAGGTGTGTGTCATCTGCGTAGAGGCGGAGAGTCCTTAAACGCACCACGGCTGTAGAGAGGAAACAAAGTGTGGATGTATGAGGCGTTTCCTGAACGTTACTCTGTTTAATGTTCACTTTGTGTTTTTATGTCACATTTCAACAATAAAAGAGCTGAATCAGTTTTTTATGAATCATGTTCAAACATCAAAGCATCACATTCTATGTTTCTGTGAATAAATACATTTCTCCACCGTCACATGTCCGTCACATGTCCATCACGTGTCCATCACGTGTCTGTCACGTCCATTTTCACACAGTTTATTAAAATATATTTTCATTTTTAATTCACTGCATTAAATTTTATAGAATCATATTTTATGTAATTTTACAACATTAACACAAACAAAATGACACACAGACTTTGGAGCTACTGCTAATGTAGCGTGAACTTCACATTATGAGGTGATCGTTTCAGAGCGCTGCACTCAGAGACACTGATGGACAGCTAGCTTTAGCTGACCACATGCTAAAGTAGCTAACTGCTAACATTAGTTGTTTTAGTTGGTTGGATGTTATGTTGTTATGAATGTTATGAATTTAATTACATTAGTTACATTTCCAACAAAGTTAGCTCACTGCTAACATTAGCTACCAATACTGGGGCGTCTGTGGCTTGGAGGTGGTATTCGGGAAGATCGGGGGTTCGATCCCCTCCAGTCTGCATGTCGAAGTGTCCTTGGGAGCTCAAACTGCTCCTGAAGGCTGAACCATCAGTGTGTGAATGTGTGAACATATTACGCACTGTAGGCATGATAATGGAAGTATGACTACAGTCCATTTATTTAATGGAAAGATTGTTGGCAGTGAACAGCTAAAACTGTGGTTGTCTCCGGTAAGTGTATAGCCATAGAGCTACCACTGAGGATCCAGCATTGATTATATTAACTGCTAACATAAGTTAACATTATGGACTCCTCACTACTTTGGGAAAAGCACAACATAGCTGAACTGAAATATAAGCTAATGTTGTAGATTTAGCTAGTTTAAAATATAGCTAATATAGCTAACTGCTAAAGCTAATAAAGTGACATTAATTAACTCTGGATCTAATTGGTTTGGCGCTAAAGCTAACACTAGCTACCATTGCTGGTTCAGTCATCGTGTTCACTGGAAGGTAGACGGTGATGCTAGCTCATTGTGCTAGCTCTCCCTTTATGAGCGGTTTTACAGGGAACAGGAAGTACACAGACTCTACTTCCTGTTTCTTCCTGTCTTGTATCAGCTTGTTGTCTCTGACGCTTCCTGTTTGTCCTGTCAGACCTATCAGACGCCATCATGCTGTCGATGCAGCGGAGCCGCCGCCTCGTCTTCGTGGTCAGTCCGACTTCCTGTCCGAGAAGAGCTTCAGCCTGCTGGAGTGTCGTCTGGGTCTGTTCCTGCAGCGCCTCCATCAGGCCTCCATCGTCACTGTGGTGTTCCGCTCCATCAGTAAGCTGCCCTGCGTCGAGGTCGCTCAGCTCCGTCAGGCTGCCGCCACCACCGTCACATGGCGAGGGAGCCGGTCCGAGCCACGCCGGTCCCGCTTCTGGCTGAGGTTGAGGCTGGCACTGCCGGTCCGGCCGCTCGCTATGGGCCGGAGGCTGATCGACAGCACGTCGTCTCACTCGGACCTTGCCGCTCTGGCGCTGCAGAGAGCACAACGGATCCAGAACCAGAACCAGGGAGACAGAGCCAATCAGAGCCGCAGGAACAGGCGGGCTTCAGCCACTCAGAGCCACAGAGACAGGCAGGCCCCGCCCAGAGGGAGGGGCAGGGAGGAGGGGTCACAGCACAGCAGGAGCTGCTTGGGGTGCGCCGCTCTGATTGGTCAGGTGGAGGACAAGGGGGCGGAGCTTACAGCAGGAACAGAGATGCAGCAGGTGTCACACGACAGGACCGAGGTCCGGTCAGACCCGGTCCCAGAAACAGACCCCACCTCCACCCATGACCCCGCCCCCTTACCTGACCAGGTGTCTGAACCAGACTCTGACTCCACCCACCGACCCTGTCAGCAGGAAGACGACGAAAAACAGCAGCAGATGATTGGCTCAAAGACACCTGAAGGGACAATGATGCTCACAAGACAGATCAGGTCCTGACGTCCCCACAGACTGTCTAAACCTGGACGTAGTCTCTGTGATGTCCCCACAGACTGCTCAAAAACCTGGACGTAGTCTCTGTGACGTCCCTGCAGACTGTCTAAAACCTGGACGTAGTCTCTGTGACGTCCCCACAGACTGTCTAAAACCTGGACGTAGTCTCTGCAGCATGGACTTTAATGTCTTTATTTTGTGTTTAATGTCTGTCTTCTTCCCACTGGGGCCAACATGTCTGTCTTGTTACCTGAGCCCTCACAGGTGAGCTTACTGAGTTGATTGACAGGTGAGTCTGTGTCTCCTCGTTGGACAGTGACAACGTCAAACTGTGAGTACACACTGAGGTTTGTCAGCTGTTTGTTGATTGTTTGTTGGTTGTTTCAGAGTTTTTGAATGTTGCATGATGTCTGCTCTGATTGGTTGAAAGACTTCAGGTGTGTTTGCTCAGGTTTAATAAAGCTTTGTATTCAAACACAGAGTCATCGACAAACATTCGTTTTTCTCAGGTTATAAATAAAGTTTGACTCTGACCTCATGTGTCTCGTGTACGGTGGCCCAGAGGTGACCCTGGTCCTTGTCCTGGTCTTGGTCCTGGTCCTGGTTCTGAGTCACTGAGGTTCAGGTCTCACTCAGGTTTTATTTTGAAATCCTGCTCCCAGGTGAGTTCAGGTGTTTCAGTGTGAACTTTGAACTTTAAGAGTTTAAAGTTAATTAAAAAGATAATTAGAAATCATGAAACTTGAGTTTAACACAGCTCTAACACCAAAAACATTAAGTATTTGTGATGTCATCATCTTCAGATCCAGCAGAGGGAGCCTGAGCACTGCGAGCCATCCACGACCATATTTGGGCGTCAGAGTTCCCTGCTCATGTCTTACATAACTCAGTGATGTCATCATCATATTCAGAGCTGTTACCGTGGTGACCATATCCAGATATTTCCTTAATCTGCTGCAAATCCCTGAAAAGTTCAGAAAGTGAAAGACTATCGGTGATTAACACGATCGTCACCTTCTCGCCTCACGCCTCACGCCTACCTATGTTCAGATGAAACTGTCACGTTAATTCCATTATAATGTCAGACAAGACTTACGGGAGGACACTACTAGTCTTGTCCTGGTCTCTAGTCTTTAACCTGGTCTCTAGTCTTTGTCCTGGTCTCTAGTCTTTGTCCTGGTCTCTGACTTTACGTTAACATCGACTTTGTTTTATGTTCCTTTGTTGAGTCGTGTGTGTGTGATGCAGATCAATAAGAAAGACGATGATTAAAGTGTGTCCACGCAATTCACAGACCATATCAATACGAGACGTTATATTATTTACTGTCAGGACAAAGACTGTCTAAAACAGAGACATAGTCTCTGTGACGTCCCCGCAGACTGTCTCTGTGGTGGAGGTGGTCCAGATTTGCACGGTGCATATATTTCTCTGTCCGTGTGTTGTTGGACATTGTTGTTCGACCTTTCCTCCTCCATCCTCGCCCACCTGTCCTCCTCCGCCGCCTCCTAATGAAGCAGATGTCTTACAGAACAGTGTGCTCAGCGCTTAGCTAATGTCCGCTGATTTCACGAACATCCGTCATCATCTCAGCATTACAGACATCACTCTAGAAGTTTACTCCAGAGTTTTCTTTGGCAGCTGCAGACCTCCACCCATCATCCACCATCATGCACCCATCATTCACCCATCATCCACCATCATGCACCCATCATTCACCCATCATCCACCATCATCCACCCATCATCCACCATCACCCACCCATCATCCACCCATCATCCACCATCATCTACTATCATCCACTATCATCCACCCATCATCCACCATCATCCACCCATCATCCACCATCACCCACCCATCCACCCATCATCCACCATCATCCAACATCATCCACCATCCTCATCATCCACCCATCATCCACCCATCATTCACCCATCATCCACCATCATCCACCATCATCTACCATCATCTACTATCATCCACCCATCATCCACCATCGTCCACCCATCATCCACCCATCATCCACCATCATCCACCCATCATTCACCCACTTCATCCACCCATCATCCACCCATCATTCACCCATCATCCACCATCATCTACTATCATCCACCATCACCACCCATCATCCACCCATCATCCACCACATCATTCACCATCATCCACCATCATCCACCCATCATCCACTATCATCCACCATCATCCACCCATCATCCACCATCATCCACCATCATCTACTATCGTCCACCATCGTCCAATTCGATCATCCAATCCATCATCCACCATCATCCACCCATCATCCACCCATCATTCACCCATCATCCACCCATCTTCCACCATCGGCCCACCCATCGCCCACCCATCATCCACCCATCATCCACCCATCATCCACCCATCTTCCACCATCATCCACACCATCATCCATCATCATCCACCCATCTTCCACCCATCTTCCACCCATCATCCATCATCATCCACCCATCATCCACCCATCATTCACCCATCATCCACCCATCATCCACCATCATCCACCCATCTTCCACCCATCATCCATCATCATCCACCATCATCCACCCATCATCCACCATCATCCACCCATCATCCACCATCATCTACCCATCATTCACCATCATCCACTATCATCCACCCATCATCCACCATCATCCACCCATCATCCAACCCACCATCCATCATCATCCACCATCATCCACCCATCATCCACTCATCATCCACCCATCTTCTCCACCCATCCATCATCATCCACCCATCATCCACCATCATCCAACGCATCATCCACCCATCATCCATCATCATCCACCATGATCCACCCATCATCCACCCATCATCCACCATCATCCACCCATCTTCCACCCATCATCCATCATCATCCATCATCCACCCATCATCCACCCATCATCCACCAAGATCCACCCATCATCCACCCATCATCCACCATCATCCACCCATCTTCCACTCCATCATCCATCATCCACCATCATCCACCATCATCGGCCCATCATCCACCATCATCCACCCATCATCCACCATCGTCTACCCATCATCCACCCATCATTCACCCATCATCCACCCATCATCCACCATCGCCCACTCCATCATCCAACGACATCCCCAGCATCATCCATCATCATCCACCCATCTTCCACCCATCATCCACCATCATCCATCATCATCCACCATCTTCCACCCATCTTCCACCCAACATCCATCATCATCCAATCTATCATTCCACCCATCATTCACCCCATCATCCAATTTTTCATCATCCACCCATCATCCACCCATCATCCACCCATCATCCATCATCATCCACCATCATCCACCCATCAATCCACCATCATCCACCCATCATCCAACATCATCGCATCATCATTCACCATCATCCACTCATCATCCACCCATCATCCAAGCACCATCATCCACCCATCATCCATCATCATCCACCATCATCCCCATCATCCATCATCATCCACCATCATCCACCCATCTTCCACCCATCATCCATCATCATCCACCATCATCCACCCATCATCCACCATGATCCACCCATGATTCCACCACATCATCCACCATCATCCACCCATCATCCACCCACTATCCACCATCATCCACCCATCATCCACCATCATCCACCCATCTTCCACCCATCCATCATCATCCACCATCATCCACCCATCCACCCATCCACCCATCATCCACCATGATCCACCCATCATCCACCATCAGATCCACCCATCTTCCAACACCCATCATCCATCATCATCCATCATCATCCACGCCATCATCCAACATCATCACCATCATCCACCAACATCCACCCATCCACCATCATCCACCCATCATCCACCCATCATCTACCATCATCTACCATCATCCATCATCATCCACCCATCATCCACCATCATCCACCCATCGTCCACCATCGCTCCACCCATCGTCTACCCATCATCCACCCATCATCCACCCATCATCCACTATCATCCACCATCATCCACCCATCATCCACCCATCATCTCACCCATCCACCATCATCCACCATCATCTCATCATCCACCATCATCCACCCATCATCCACCATCGCCCACCCATCATCCACCCATCATCCACCATCATCCACCATCATCCACCCATCATCCACCCATCATTCACCATCATCCACCCATCATCCATCATCATCCAATACACCATCATCCACCATCATCCAATCGGGTCATCCACCCATCATCCAATTAACGCCCACTCCATCGCCCACCCATCATCCACCCATCATCCATCATCATCCACCATCTTCACCCATCATCCATCATCATCCACCCATCATCCACCCATCATCCACTCATCATCCACCATCATCCACCCATCATTCACCCATCATCCACCATCATCCACCACATCCACCGCCCACCATCGTCCACCCATCATCCACCCATCATCCATCATCATCCACCCATCATCCACCCATCATCCACTATCATCCACCATCATCCACCCATCATTCACCCATCATCCACCATCATCCACCATCTACTATCATCCACCATCATTCACCCATCATCCACCCATCATCCACCATCATCCACCCATCATCCACCCATCATTCACCCATCATCCACCCATCATCCACCAATGTCCACCCATCATCCACCCATCATCCACCCATCATCCATCATCATCCACCCATTTTCCACCCATCATCCACCATCCATCATCATCCACCCATCTTCCACCCATCTTCCACCCATCACCATCATCATCCACCCATCATCCACCCATCATTCACCCATCATCCACCATCATCCAACGATCATCCACCCATCATTCACCCATCATCCACCATCATCCACCCATCATCCACCATCATCCACCCATCTTCCACCCATTATCCATCATCATCCACCATCATCCACCCATCATCCACTATCATCCACCCATCATCCACCATCATCCACCCATCATCCATCATCATCCACCATCATCCACCCATCGTCCACCATCATTCACCATCATCCACCCATCTTTCCACCCATCATCCATCATCATCCACCATCATCCACCCATCATCCACCCATCATCCACAATTACGATCCACCCATCATCCACCCATCATCCACCATCATCCACTCCATCATCCACCATCATCCACCATCATCCACCCATCATCCACCATCCACCCATTTTCCACCATCATCCATCATCATCCACCATCATCCACCCATCATCCAACATCATCCACCGTATGATCCACCCATCATCCACCATCATCCACCCATCTTCCACCATCCATCATCATCCACCATCATCCACCATCATCTACCCATCATCCACTATCATCCAAATTCATCATCCACCATCATCCACCAATCATCCACCCATCTTCCACCCATCATCCATCATCCACCATCCACCCATCCATCATCATCCACCATCATCCACCCATCATCCACCCATCATCCATCATCATCCACTCATCATCCACCCATCTTCACCCATCATCCATCATCATCCACCATCATCCACCCATCATCCACCCATCATCCACCATGATCCACCGGCTGATCCACCCATCAATCCACCATCATCCACCCATCATCCACCATCATCCACCCATCATCCACCATCATCCACCCATCTTCCACCCATCATCCATCATCCACCATCCACCCATCATCCACCCATCATCCACCATGATCCACCCATCATCCACCCATCATCCAATGCCATCATCCACCATCTTCCAACATCATCCATCATCATCCACCATCATCCACCATCATCTACCCATCATCCACCATCATCCACCCATCATCCACCCATCATCCACCAACATCCACCCCATCTTCCACCATCATCCATCATCATCACCATCATCCACCATCATCCACCCATCATCCATCACCATCCACCCATCATCCACCCATCATCCATCATCATCCACCATCATCCATCATCATCGCAGTCTGCTTTAATGGAGACATTTTGCTCGTATAGTCTGTGACTTTCTCTGATTTGTTATCAGCATTCGATCAGTCTGTGTTCTGTTCTGGACCGAGTCGTACGCCTGACCCGTCTCAAAAAAAGTCAGGTGTGTCAGGTGTTTCAGGTGTGTCAGGTGTGTCACGCCAGCGTGGAGCCCAGATTTGAGAGTTGAGAGCAGCAGAGTGTAATCTGGTCTGCTGCCTCTGAGTGGACTGGTCCAACTGGTTAGCACTATACCTGTTAACAAGATCATACCTGACACAAGGAGTGTGTGTGTGTGTGTTTACCTGTGGTGCTAAAGGTCTTCTCCGTTGGCTGACTTACATTCCACACACGCTTAGCACACGCGACCGCCGTTATTTGATCCACGAAGAAGAAAAAACTCCAACAACAGACGACGTGTCAGACTTCAGCAGGTCACTCTGTCCTTCATCCACAAACTGCAGTTCCTCTAACGTCCACCTGAGGCTGGCCCGTGAAGTGAGTCAGTCTCATAAGTCCCCATGTTCAAATTGTCCAACTTTCTAGAGCAGCAGAAATAAACATGTTTACAATTACAAAAAACAGTTTTGGTCTCTGTAGCACTCTCCCCTGCTCATGACAACTGTACTGAGGGTGAATTTATATACAACTCACTGTTCATTATATTACATGTTTAAAGTTATAGATTAAGAGCTTATCAGTTTGATTGATATAGGTGTGGTCTGTGTCATTAATGGTTAATGGTGTACATATTACGTTGTGTGTGATGATCAGCAACTACATACCAACATGCTCAACAATTAACTAAAGACTGCACACATGACACACACACACACACACACACACAGACTGTAAAGGACAACTCATATCTCCTCTATCAACTGTTACTTTAAACCCACTGAACGTTTTGTGGAATGCTCTTGTTTCATGTTCTAAACATGTAAATACACTGCAGAGTTAAAATGATCCACTAGAGGACAGCGTGTCCATGTGATCAGGGTTCAAATCCCACATTACATCGTCCAGGTCTAGTCCAAATTCATGGACTGGTTAATTCTCCTGACTGTCTTGAGAGGCCAAATGGTCAGCGCGTGCTCACACTGAGATACACTTTAATACCTGAAACCAATACACTGACACACCCATCATCTGTAACTGTGTGTGTGTGTGTGTGTGTGTGTTAGCATTCCTCAGGAGTAGGTACACCATTATTCCCTCATCAACAGCCAATTACTGTAGAGGCTAATCACACACACACACACAGTGTTTGGCTGTGGTTGCATGAATCAGCTGATTGTTTTATAATTAAATCTTTCAGATTTGATCGATTCAGCTAATCGCTAACGCTACGAAGCCAGAAACTCTGGAACCAGCAGTGTCTAGTTCAACAGTGAATACAGCAACAGGAACTCCTCTGGAACTGCAGTGTCCAGTCTAATATGAATATGTTAGAAACTCTGGAACCAGCAGTGTCCAGTTCATGAAGGAACATGCACAGAATTTCTGAACCAGCAGTGTCCAGTCTAACAGTGAACACAGCAACAGAACTCTGGAAATTTAAAGAAAACGCTCCACAAAAAGAACATAGCAATAGAAAATCCTCTGAACTATGGAAAATTCCAGTCTAATATAGCAGTAAATATATAACTCTGAACCAGCAGTGTCCAGTCAAACAGGAACATAGTAACAGAACTCTCTGAAACTAGCAGTCCAGTCTTAACAGTGAAATACAGCAGCCTATCGAGGTGGTTTTCTTTGGCCAGGGTTTGGCTCCTGCATCCTGGGCTGAGCTGTCTGTTAGCTAATGACAGCTGTATCTAGTTAACCACAGTTAGCGCTTCACTACTTATCGATGTTTACATCAAGTAATGGTAGCTAATGTTAGTAGTGAGCCCATGTTAGCAGTTAGCTACATTAGCTATATCTCAAAACTAGCTAACATTACAGAGGTTAACTATGCATTTATGCTAATTGTAGCACTAGCTCCAAACTAACTGGATCTTCAGTGTTAGCTGTGTTAACTTTATTATATTAGCTTCAGTTAGTAGTAGTTCATTAGCAGTCAACTAGAACCAGAGCTTCATTTTAACAGATCACATAAGTGAGTTGTTGCTGGGGGGGCTGAGGTCAAACTCCAGCAGGCTGAGGTGGCGGAGCCAGCAGCTAACACAGTGTAAAAACACAATACACAGACTGGAGACCACAGCTCCGCCACAGAGGACATTAACCTGACATTACACTCCAATGAGCCGCACGCCCACTCCACTCAAACCCTGCCTCCATGATACCACCCCTGTCTTGCCACGCAGGTATCCCACAATCTACCACCACAATCCTTATGGGTGCTACGTTAGCCAGACTCAATGCATTGAAAGATCAGTACATGGATTATTAAATATTAAATATGACGACAGAAGCTGCTTTCCAATCCATAAAAAGATTCAGAATATTATTCTATCATTATTTTCAAGGTTATTTGTGTCATAAAATTTTAATACTGTTCAACTGGCCAATTAGTATGCAAGTAACTGAATCTGCCACAGTATGCTAACAGAACCGGGCTCAGCAGCCAGACTGACTGCTGGAGCATGGTGCCTCTGAGATAAACAGGAAATGACGTTATACTTGCTAAGCTACTTCTCGTAATGATTTACAGACTTTATGATGGAAACATTGATTTAGGAGGAAGCGCTAACTGTGATTAGCTGGTCAGCTGTGTAGTTAAGTGAACTGACTCCAGCCTCGTGGGATACAGGGGCCAAACCCGGCAAGAAACCACCTTGATAGGCTGCTGTGTGTTCATCGTTGACTGACACTGCTGGCCAGAGGTTCTGTTGCTGTGTTCTCACTGTTGACTGGACACTGCTGGTTCAGAGGTTCTGCTGCCGTGTTCACTGTTAGACTGACACTGCTGGTTCAGAGGTTCTGTTGCTGTGTTCACTCGTTAGACTGGCACGCCGGTTCAGAGGTTCTGTTGCTGTGTTCACTGTTAGACTGAATATTGGTTCAGAGGTTCATCAAAGTTCACTGTTAGACTGGTTTCAGAGGTTGATGCTAGATGCTAACTCCTAGTAAGAGGCTGGTGTTAGATTTGATACCTGATTGCTCGCCGCCCTTCCTGGAACAGTCGGCGAAAAGCTGAAACAAGTGTAGATCACTCTGTCCAATAGCTGTCGCCGTATTCTGAGGCTGTTGCCGGTTCTGCGAGAACGTGGGCGCCGAGGCCGCTCTCCCGATCAGCCGTGATTGAGTTTGTACGGGCCGCCTCTTCTTTTAATGACCCTTTCTCTGGCCGACACACTCTGGTTTCCGTGATCCGCTGGCCTCTCCCTTTCATTCCTGCCGAAGAACAGAGCCCTCTCGCCCCGAAAGTGGCTCACCGTTGACATCTGCAGCCGCTTACCTTGTCATTAGAGAGAGACCACCGCCGACTCACACGATATCGGCGCGCTCCTAACTTTCTTCTCTCTCGCCCAGCCGCTTCCTCAGGGGACCCTGAGGGC